>JADDOH010002734.1:0-208246 GCA_016648135.1 Agrypnia vestita
ATTGGATTTCACTGATTAAATAACTCGTTCCTTAGTTGCAACTGGAATCGAAGTTTTGGTTCAAATATTGTTAATCTCTTCGGAAAAAATCACATATATATCTGATTTGGATGGATCTTTTTAATTATACGTGAATTTCAGGTCGTTCTTGACAAATAATATAAATTAAATGACGCCCCTTATAGTTGGTAGCTGCTGATTGTCAAGTTTTTTGTATGGTCCGAACATAGCAAAAGTAGTCTGACTACGCCTCGAGCTTCTTATTTAAAAATCACAAAATCCGCTTTTACTAACTGTAACAATCGCCATGGTACTTTTATGGCATAACAATTATTTTGGCTGCGAAGAAAACACTCGCGAGTCAAGTCAAGAAAGTCCTCAAAACAAGTTCAAACTTGAGGGTATTTGTAAGTTGAAACCCAACAAATTCGAAGTTGCTGGTAACGTGTTGTTGCATGCAAATCGAAACGTTATGTATGATTTACACCTAAATAGAATAAAAAGTAAATATTTTTTTGTATTTAGTTCAGGAGCCAAAATTGAGGATAGCGAAATATCACCATAAAAATGTCAATTTTTCAAAACTTTGTAGATAGTTAGAACCCTAAAGATATACTTTTATTTTATTTTTATTATTTTGGTAATCTACGCTCAATTACGCAAGTTTTGAGAGGTCTTGTGTTAAGATAAGCCAAAAAAATTTTTATCGGAACAGCCTAATGTATATGGCTCTGCGGAAATACTCTTCATCAGATTGAGCAGGTTGGTTATTGGCCCTATGTATTTGTCTTGACACTATTCTGGGACATTTAATTTCTATATCTAGCTGCTCAGCTACTTCTTTAGCCTCTTCAAAAAGCTGTCGGTAAATTACGTCCGCATTTTCTCTTTTATTTTGTAGAACACTTATAGTATCATTAATAGCGTCCGCAGCTTTTTTTTAAATCAATCGAGTTCGATTGCAGTATTCTGCTTAAAGATACAGTAGTACCTGAAAAATAAAAAAGTTAGTAAGTGACTGAATGTGAGTATGAGTATTTTAATTAGTGGTCCACCTAGGTCCTGGACCCAGCCCAGGGGGGGGTCATGACCCCCATGACCCCCCCCCCTGGATCCGCGCTTGCCTCTCTGGCTAATGTTTCGGATCCCATTGCAGGGTCAACCATCAGGGCTAATATGTTAATGTGTACGTTAAGTATTGCACGCCTCAGAATCAGAAATGTATGCAGTATTTAGGGGCCATTAAAATATAACGTAAGCAGCAAAGGGGGTAGGGGAGTCTTAGCTTTGCTTATTTTTGATGACATGGGGGACGGAGGGTCTGGATGGTGATTACGTCAGCAATATTTTTTTTTTTTCTGATTTTTAGCAAAATTTAGTAGATTCTGATTTGAACAGATGTGGATGGCAGATGTCCATGCTCGAAAGCGAAAAGCATGTTCAGGGATTCCCCAAAATAATTGATATTGCTTACGCACACGATGTTTTATGGTTAAGTTAGAAAGAACCGGAGTAGACAAATTACTGCGCGCGCTATTCATATTTATCTATTTTTTATCATTTTTTTTGTAAAATTTAGTAGATACTGATTTAAACAAATAATATGGCAACCCTACTTCTATACTAAAAAATATAAATACTCACCAAATAAAAAATATATACCAATGATTACTTAAGCATAGGAGGGGGAGTAAGGGCTTTGCTTACAGGGCAGGACAGGGGGGGGGGGTTAAAAATAATCAAAATTCTGCTTACGTAATACTTGAAGGGCCTCTTATCAGATTGTGGGCATTTTCGTACAAGAGATGTTTCATTTCCACGATAATCATATTATATTTAAATAAAACATATATTGCAGGATATGGAGCAGCGCCAGCAGTACCTAAAATTGCAGAGGGATAAGCTGCTTGCCCTGAAGAAGCAGATAAGAGAAAAGCAGCTGGCTGAGTCCATCGAAGATACATCTCTGTCGCGGCCGAAGTCAGCTAGAAATGCTAAACTGGTGCTATCTGGCGACCATGTCACTTCGCAAGACTCATCTCTGCAACTTCGCAAGGCCCTGGCCGACAGGCTCAGGTCAGAGGTGGTGGAAAAATCTTAAGTTAAAAGAAGAATTGGAGTTTTCTTTTTTATAACTAAGAGGTAGTACATGCTTACAGACATAGAGTAACAATTTGAAGACATCTTTATGTAGTGCTTTCAACAATAATACAGGACTCATTTCAGTAATACATTAAGGCGATCGTCTAGCAGAATGAGCAAATTTCACCATTTGTTCTCATATCTACTCTTGAGTTTTTTATCACATCTTTGTACTGAAATATCTCATTTTAAAATTTATTCATCAGGTTACGTATATTTTAAATACGGGTATCTTATTAAAATAACACAAACTAAATTATATAATTGATTAATAAATTACCAAACCTTCGATGTTTTAAAAATGAAGAAAATTGCTCCACTTTGTGGGCCTTTTATGACTGAATGGGTCGTGAGATGTCTTTTTTATTCAATAATATTACAAAGGAAACGAGTATCTTAAATTTATTATAATTATTTAAAAATCTGTTAGTTTGTTTACTTGCAATTTATGTTATAAAAAACACTGTTTTATAATTTATTTATTTTTTGTGGGTTTTTTTCAACTCTTTTTACATGGTTGACAACTTTTTTACTTCAATAGTCAAAAGAATAGATATTATAATAAAAACAAAAATAATTAAAATCTTTGTCGATATTCCTGATTTTAGATATTTAATCAAGACGCACCTTATTTATGACACAATACGCAGTGCCTTGATTAAATAGCTAAAAACTGAAATCGTGAACAAGTTTTTGATTTTTTTGTATAAATTTTAAAGACTATATCAATTAATCAATTATATAATTTAGTTTGTGTTATTTTAATAAGATATCCATACTTAAAATATACAGGTCATTCTGACCTGTCAATGGTCTTTAAATTAAAAAAAAAAATCCTTTAATTTGTTAAAGAAACCAAGTTATCAACTATCTAAAAAGGATTGAAAAAAATACACAAAAAATATATTTTTTTAAAAAAACAGTGTTTTTAAAAACATAAATTGCATAAATCTAACAGATTTTGCAATAATTGTAATAAATTTAAGATAATCGTTTACTTTTTAATATTATTAAATAAAAAAGACATCTCACGAGCCATTCAGTCATAAAAGGCCCACAAAGTGGAGCAATTTTCTTCATTTTTAAAACATTGAAGGTTTGGTAATTTATTAATCGATTATACAATTTAGTTTGTGTTATTTTAATAAGATATCCGTACTTAAAATATACGTAACCTGATGAATAAATTTTAAAATGAGATATTTCAGTACAAAAATTTGATAAAAAACGCTAGAGAAAATATGAGAAAAAATGGTGAAATTTGCTCAATCTGCTGGACGATCGCCTTAATCTGTCCCTGTTCATATTGCAAATACGTTTATTGAGTTTAAAATTTGATCTCTTAAGCAAAACCTGCATACACACAATACAATTTAGAAACTTAATTGAAAAGAATATCTTTATCTTTCTAATATTCTGCTTCCCATAAAAAAGACAGGAAAATAATAAATGACTGAACCAATTATTGAGTATTTTCAGTTCTATTCGATTGATTAAATTTTGAAGGGTGCCATCCTCAGCACAAGCAGTAAGATTTGACATTCCATTCATTTGATATTGTACATGAAATGGTACCTACATTTGACAATTTGTAGCAATGTAAGTGAATATAATGTTTAGTGTAGTGATGAGCCAAAATGTTATAGTGACTAACAAAGATGGGCAATAAGATTTAACTATTGGAGGTTTAGTTTAGTATACCAATGATAGCTTGCTGAGTTATGGATAAACAGTTCAATTATCATTACAATCAATCACAGTTAAAATAATGATTTAAGTCATCATTAGTTTAGTGTATGTTATAAAAGCTTGCCTAAAGTGCTGGACGGTTTATCTTGTGTGCTTTACAGCTCGGTATTCAGGGAGTGTGCTCTATTCACAGTGTCATGTCATAAGATGAAAATGGATCTTATTGAATCAAAATTGTTAGTGAACCAAAATAAAATTATTCTCTTATAAGAACAGCTCTTTGCCAAAGAAGGATGTCATTGAGAATTATAATAAGTAAGCCACTTAATAATATAAAACCTTTTCTATTCAAAATATTAGGTCATTCTGAAAATAAAAACTTAGTAGAAGCTAAGCAATTGTTATGGATGCTATATTGGCCACTGCGAGGCCAATAGTGCCCACTATGCAGCCATTGGTATCTGCGATTGGACATCAGCTTTATTGACCAATTGGCCAATAGTGGCCGCTGCGCGGCTATTAGTGTCTGCATATAGCTATCGCCCATTGCTTACTGCTTTTCATAGGATTGATTATTTTTTGAAACCGGTAACAAAACTGTGTTTTGAAGCAATCATAATAAAGACGATACGTCGCCGTGTATGCATTTCAAACATTTCCAACCACATGTATAATACATTTTAACCTAGAAATTAAAACACCAAAAATATACTTGCCTGCAGAAAAAATAAAATTGATGTAAGAAAATTAAAATATGGATGTATTTACCTTTAAATAATATTCGCTATGTTACATAGCGTATAATAATATTGCTATACATTAAATGATATCTAAATATATTTTTAAATAATCTGTACACCTTGTTTCTTTAAAATCAAATCGTACGATTTGACTAATTTAGAAGCTGGCATTGGAAAAACAATTCATTACTCAATGCGTTTTAAGCGCAATCATAATATAGATTGATTGCATTATTTTGATAAGAAATATTTGTTCTTTTTAATGTTTATAGCGTTAACTTTGTGGTTGGACATAATTAGTAATTTTAATTAACCAAAAACTTTTTATAAACTATTTTGAGGTCTACCGGTTTCGATATCGCTGTGTCCTTGTCAGGATGGACGCACATTAATTACTTATCTTGGTTAACAACGTAATTTTTGAACAGAAGCGTGGCTATAGTTGTGGTGGAGGTTGAGAAATAGACACTGAAATGGAGAATATATCAAATAAGGGGTTATTCATAAAAATGAACTGGTTAATAATTATATCAGCTTCTAAATTATCCAAAAGACAACCCCTATTATTTATATGAAGAATCTTAAAAGCGTTTTATTTTTTAAATATGTGGCCTGTCTTCAAAAGATGATTCGCGAATTCTGAGAAATTATTATCATTAAGGCATCTTGAATGTTCCTTTTTCTAACATTAAAATAACCATTTACTTTTGGTAAAGTTAAAGCACAATTGGTTTGTTTTGTTTTATTGAATTTTTAAGGTTAAAATCAGCTATTTTATGCGATACATTGTCTGACTCCTTTTTTGCTATTCTATACATGGGTATGTTTATGATGTGCGTATCTCAGTTTGTGAAATTTATTTCTATCGCTGGCTTACTTAAAATAATACTTTGAAATTGTGCAATAAATATTGTTGTTGTTATTTATGTGTTTTTTTAAAAATCTTATCATTACTTCTGGTTTTACTAAAGCATGAAGAAGAAAATTCCAAAAGCAATTTGCTGTATTAAATTTTTTTTAATATATCAATTCCATAAAATTCTAAATTAACTTTCCTGTCCTGGCAGTCCACCTCCTGTCCCCTAGTGATGATTTTTTGAGTTTTGTATCTGATTGCATCGGCAACTAATTTTTTGCAATTCAATGGGCAATCATCGACAATATATAATAGATATCCTCCTACGTATAATATTGAAATCCCCAAACTGACGATTTTGAGTTTTTTGTGTATTTCATTTACGTTTTATTATTTCTTTATTTCCAAGAAAGATAAAAAAATATTTTGTAATGAATAAAGTTTTTTTACGAAGTATAGTATTGTATACTAGCGAATACTATGTATCGTAACTAGCGGCACATAATGGAATTCTGGTGCCAGCACTGATGTATGGAAGAGAATCCTGGAGCTGGAAGAAGAGGAACGAAAGTAGACTGCATGCAGTGGAGATGAGATCCCTCAGACGTATATGTGGCACATCAACTTATGATAGAGTAAAGAATGCAGATATTAGGAACGAATGTAAAGCTGACCTTAGCATGATTAATAGGATTAAAAAAGGGTAGCGCAGATGGTTTGGGCATGTTGAGAAAGAATGGTAAGAAAGATGTATAATACAAGTGTTGATGGCGCTAGAAAGAGAGGGCGAACGCGGAAGACTTGGCATGACCAGATTAACCAGACATCGGAAGATGGTCCCATAAGAAGCCTCAACAACCAGCGAGCTTGCCTGCGAAGATGTACGAATGTGGATGAGGCGAGAGTTGTACGTCAGGACAGAAGAGTGTGGCGCTCTATCCTCTCTGCCTACCCCCACGGAGAAAGGGCGTGATGGTAAGTAAGTAAATAAGTACTATCTTATGATTGATTACGATAATATTTGTGGGGCGAAATAGGCGAGCAGTAGCTATGTAAGTGTCAGTTACAATTGTGTTCTTGGGGCAGACAGACATTCGCTGGTGCGTTTTTTTTTTAGCATATTTTTATTCCTATTTTCAAAAATGGATCCCGCGAAATTAGAAAATAAAAATATGAAGCTGAATAAAACACAAAAAATGATGTAATTTAGCTTTAGAAACATGATCAACATTATGTACAACTGAAACAAAGACAAAAGATTTATAGAATAATAACCGACAGCAATGTTTGCATGAAAGAGACCAAAATACTTAATTGAACAAATCAGGTAATTATGTACTTTTATATTTGTATATTAAATAAATAGTTAAATTAATTTATTACGATAAATAACAAGGTATACTATCGTAAGTGCCACTTACGATAATATCCGTTGGAAAATAACATAAGATATTATCGTATGTAACATTTACGCTAATATACATTGGAAAATAACATAAGATAATTATCTTTTGTAACATTTACGATAATCTGATCCCAATTAACCACGATGTAAACTGTTGTAAGTAATTCATATGCTATTTTACTTTGCGTCTTTTATGATGTATAATATCATACGTGCATTTCTACAAAAACCGTTAATAATTTAGACTTTTTTGTGATTATTTGTAAAACTACAGTAAAAAATAAAAAATTGAAACGAAGTTTCAAAAAAAGGGCAATATTTAGAATTATACCTGATGAAAATATGTTTAAATGCTTCTCCTGTAAAATTGCATTTTGTGGGTTACTATATTATACGTAGGAGCCGTCGATATATTAGTTACGTTATGATTGTTACAATCACATACAAATCCCAAATAACTGTACCGAAAATAACGGTTTGACCACCATTGCCCCCCATCCATCTCCTACTCGTCCTGTTATTGTGGAGCTTTGTTATTGTGTGTAGTAATAATATTGTTATATTGTATTCCGGAAACCTATTTCAACTGTTCCACTAAATTGTGTGACAGGTTGGAAGAAATTGCCAACTGGCAAGAAACCTGCCATTTTAATAAGTTTGTATGCAAAAAGTTGATAAACAAATAATAATAAAGATTAATTCCAATCATCGTTACAATCAAACAATCTTACAATCACAGGTTAACTCATCGCTGACATCTCCGTCCTGGAGGAACTAAAACTATCGAAAGACTTATCGACATGCAAAAAAATTCTCTTGTATACAGTACCATGATTTTGTAACTGTTACTTAAGATTGTAACTATTTTTCCAAATTTGACAGGAAACCATCTGTACACTAGATAACAGTGAAATCTCAATTGCCAATCATCATTACAATTTCAACATAGCCCAGGCCCAAAGGGAGTGGGCACCACACTGCGCGGATCTTCCGTCGTGGAACGCCACTACATTTATTTCCATACAATATGCACTTATCAAATACACTACGCGGATGATCAGTCGATTAATTTGCTTTGCCGATTTGACGCAACAGAAAAGACGCGTAGTGTGGCTCCGGCCTAATACTCCATGAAATTACATCGAACATTTGGTTGTGAGGTAAATAATTAATTTATTTCTTAGAATAGTGAATGTGCACCAAGTACATCTGCCCTGTAGAGCCATGGTAAACACGACATTTCACCAAAAAATGATTACTTTACCAGATAGACATATTTTCTCTAGTTATAGACTCTCAGAGGCATAGTTCAAATGCAAAATATTGGCAAACTTAGTCAATAGTCACTCGAGCGAGTAATGCACATTTACTCTAGACAATATTGAGTTTTGCCGCAAAGATAGCAACTTGTCACACGGTACATGATGTTAAACTTGGAACCCACGCACTACACACTTGCAAAATGATACGAGTCTCGAATAACTTGTGATACACAACACATCTATTATGTGATCTATGACACATTTCTTAATTGTATTTGTCGATTTGCGACACTCTTTAATTTTGTTCTGATTATTTATAATTTCTTTGTCATAAAAAAGTATACAGTAAAACCTCGTTAATTCGAAATTCAAGGGACCCGAAAAAAAAAATTCGAATTATAGGGGCCCCCGTTAATTCGAAATTTTAGGTACAAAAAAAAATTGCGGTGCAATTGTGAAATTTGCCAAAAACATAACTCTCGAAAAACTCGTTAATTTTATGCTTATATTTAAAGAAATCACTTTGAAAACGTAATATTTATTATGTTAATGCAAAGATCGCGACATTTTGAGATATTTGGTGTTCTCACTCGCGAAAAAAACTTTTTTCCATTTCCGTCACGTCTGGATGGTGGCCATATTCAAAAATGTTTTGTTATACTTGAATTTATGGAACGCTTCTTCAATCTTTACACGAGTTTAATTTTTGATTCCGCCTTTTTTTTCCGGCTCAAACCAACAATAAATACGTGAAACAATAAGACCAGTCATTAATAACATCTTACATAGAAAATTAAACATTTTAATAACGCAAACACAGTTATTAGGGAAAAATCGAACTAAAGACAAATTTAAAAACATGAAAAACAATTTAAAACGCGTTTAGGTATGAGAATTAGCGCAAACGCCGCAAACCAAACTATCCGCGCATATCAAGGCAGCCAACTGAAGAAAGCATACACAGGATTCCCCAATTTTAGGGATCGCGTCACAATATGTATAGAAAAGGGGCATTCCATAAGATACCGTGAATTGATTGCGAAATACGCCGAGAATCGTAAAATTCACGAAAAAGCCATTAATTTTGTGAAAAATGTCTGTTTTTCATATTTCAAGAAATCATTTCAAAAACGCAATATTTATTACGCTAAAACAAAGATCGCGACATTTCAAAGTACCCGATATTGGCATATTTTTTGTTCTCACTTGTGAAAAAAATCGAAATATTTTTTAAATTTCGTCAAATTTAAAAAAATAATCGAATTACGCGAACTAAAATGTATTGATTTATGGCGCAAGGGGCTAAAAAATATTTCGAATTACCGGGGTTTTCGAATTATCGGGGTTAATTTACTGTGAAATTCACATTTTGGGACTTGCAAGTTTTAAAAATTTCGAATTTTGAATTATCGGGGTTCGAATTAACGGGGTTTTACTGTATTGTGTAATCATATTTGGCTGGTTCAAAACAGAAGTAATCCAAGTAGGATTTTTGGCAAAACTAAGCTCAGTCACTTTTTGGACTCCTTGGGTGTGAATTAAGTTTGTACGAAAGTAATCCAAGTGCAATTCAGTACTTTTTTGAACAAATTCTTTTTTTTTGACATTTCTGTTTAGTGTTAAAATTTTATTTTTTTATTGCAAATGTGATCTAAGTTCATTAAATGCTACTTGGATCACTTCACCATTCATTAAGCCTACGTTATGTTCATATCTATCATTTATCAAACATTTTTTAATACATGTGTTAAACACAATTAAAATATTCATAAAAACGCGTTTTATTAATTATCTCAACAATAACAAAATGCTACTGGATTACTTTTGTTTTGAACCAGCCATTTATAAAATATTTGTACTTTGTACTCTAACAGAACACAAAGACCACTTACTTATAAAAGCCAATAATAGCCTGCCGACAGTCTAAAATATTATAAATATACTTTAGGGCAAAAGTACACAAATTATCATATTGACTAATACCCACAATACACGTGAGGAGTGTAAAAACAATATCCAAACAATTTGAAAAAATGTTTTTAATGCAATCATCTAGGATTACCAACTTAGAATGAACTGAATTTGAGACTTTCGGAAGTATTTGTAGCTCTGACCCCTCCAAAATTATGTTTCCAAATCACTATTAAAAGCAAAGAAAGCAATATCCTCGTAGTGTAGAAAGCAAAGGCAGCAATATCCACTTCGACCAATCAGCCCCCAAAGATGTTTCGCATGATAAAATGGCCGCTTCATACAAAAATGAGAGTTGTTGTTGATTTTAAATTGAAACATCATAGTAAAGACAGCAATATTCAATTACGTAAATAAATAAAAAATCCCAATGTTTGGTAGCAAACACAGTGATATCCATATTTAAAAGTAAAATATTTATACACACATCGTCGGCGTCAGTGCAGGACCTCGTAAATACACGAGACTTATTTTTACAGGAGACACTTAAGGGGTTACGTGTAGTCAGGATTTTTAAAAAATCGAATTTTTTTTTTTGGTGTTTTCTTAAAGCAAAATGTTTCAAAAATATTGTGTGAAAATATCAACTCGATCCGGTTATTAGTTTTAAAGATATCCAACGATAACTGTAGAGCCCTCCGCTGCCGCCCGTACTGATACGCGGACGGTACTAGAGCCGGCCGGGCTGACAAACGGGGCCACTGCTACGGAACGCGGTTTTTACCTGTTTAATTCTAAGAATAATGTACGAAATTTCTTTTATACTTCTACTTTTAGACATAAGAACCTTTAGGCTAACTGAGATTTGATTTAGTGTTACTACTTCAGTGGCAGTGATGAAACCCAGCAGTTGATAGGTAGTTGTGCGTGTATTATAATCATTTTCAAAAATTTATAATGAGACGTCATGAAGGTATGCAAGGAATATTAATGATTGCCAATGCGTAGGATTACATTATGGACCTAATGTACACCGGTATGCTGAAAAACTTGATATAAAGTGCAAAAAGATAGCTGACCAATGTGCAAATCAGGTCACTCGAGAAGGCAAAATGAGACGTAGATAAAAAAAAATCGACATCTTGGAGGCTTACACACCGGCATTATGTATTATATGTACCAGAAATAGACGACTTTACGTAAGTAATTTTTAAAATTGTATTTGTATTAATTATTTATGCATAAAACTTTGAACGCGTTTTTCTCAAAATAACGTTTTCAAAAGCGGTGTCCACGATATTTTAAAAACTACTCGACAGATTTAAATGAAATTTAAACATCATATTTTAGGTATTAAAAACTTGTGCTTAATCGAAGGATTTTTTTTTTGACTTAAACTTTTTTTTTTATAGATAATAAATGAGTGATTTTTTCCCTCAAAATTCATAACTAAGCTTTCAAAGACCGCCATTTTGCTAAATTTGAAAAAATATAAAAAAGCTTCGATTAAGCACAAGATTAACTATTGAACTACTAATTTCTTTTTGTTTCATTAAATTTAGATAAACCACTAAGAAGCACTGATGGACACCACGAAACACTACTTGTAAAACAGGGGTCGAGAAACGAGATTCTATCGTGGTCCAGTATTAATAATTTTATTTGAAATTTTCGGTATAGTTACTTAAAATATAGTGTAAAACGTTGGTATTATGTATTGAATCAAAACATTAAACAACCGTTCAAAAAATTTTTTTGAAAATGTCTGTTTTTTTGCGCCTCTGACTACACGTAACCCCTTAAAACTTTCCCAAAAGCATTCAAATGTCCCATTATGTACTTGGAAGCTTTTAGATTATTCTATTTTACGGACCGAGTATGTTGACTAGCAACTTGAATTTTTGTCACTAGATGGCAGGATGGGTAATTTAACGATTTCCATCAAAAACGTGTTTTAACCAAAAATTGTAGATATAAGGTCCTGCACTGACGCCGACGACATGTGTATGCAACTGAGGTGGTAATTGTTATTAAAAACTTATTTCTGATAAGATCTAGGCGTCGTAGATTCCAGAGAAATTTCCTCGAGGAGTGACAGGTTTTGTGTATTCATCTCAGTGGGGATATACTAAATTGCAGGGGCGTGCAGTGGGAACATCGCAGCATGACTTTTACGTATCAATTATTTGGAAAAAAAATCAGAATACATTATATATTTCGTAATATTTCTATCACAATTGTTATCATAGCATTCATATTCTGATATATCATAAAAATCGGTAGCATAAATATTTGATTTCAATTTTTTTTTCCAAATTATACGTTTACAAAAAAGTCACGCTTCAATGTTCCCACTGCACGCGCCTGCTAAACTGCTATTGGATGATGTTGCTGTGTGTTCTACAATCCGGAAATGAAACGGGAGAGGATAAATAAAGAAAGATTATTTTCATTGAACTTATTTACTTTAGCTGCTTATGTAACTAAATACATAATTATAATGAAAATATTTACTAGGCATACATATCATACAGCAGTTAACTATTTTATTATATTCTTGTGTGGCATTTTTGTATTCAAAAAGTCTGAATCCGATGTTGCTAAATTTTATTTCTTAAATAAGTCCCACCACTCGGTTGATTCAACGTCTCCCCCACTCGCATGCAAACACAATTGTACAAATAATAAATTATTTCACTCCATATGGTTCAATGGGGTTGTAATCTGGCTTTTTTAAAATTTGTATTCGATAAATTGAGAGAATGTCAGTAGAAAAAACATCCTTCTGTCATCTGTCCTATATTATGTTACTCTCCATTGTTCTAGTATTGCACATATGTTCGCAGTATTCAAAACAAATTTTAAGTGACATCATTTTTTTATATACAGCTAGTAGTTAAAACTTTACATGTGGGTTCACAGGGTTATTCATAGCTAGTAGTTAAAACTTTATATGTGGGTTCCTGCCTTGATAATGAGTCGAAAATGCTCAAGCAACCATGACCCAATATCAATAGTTATGGATATATGTAATATCAAAGTTGGCATTTTTTTCAATATTTCTGATTTCATTTTTTGCAAAAGGTGAACTGCCATTACAGTAACTTATATTGATTATAAAAAATTCATTCGCTTTAATACAAGTCAAATAAAATGATAAAAACCAAAAATTAAATATAGTTTTTTACAAGGTTATCATTTTATTTGAGTTGTACTGAAGCGAATTAATTTTTCATAATCAATATACGTTACTGTAATAATGATCAGAAATATTTAAAAAATGCAAACTTTGATATTGCATATCTCCATAACTATTGATATTAGGTCATGGTTGCTTGAACATTTTCAACCAGTTATCAAGGCAGGAATCCACCTGTAAAGCTTTGCTACTAGCTATGAGACACCTGTATGTTGTATTCGATCGAACACAAGATAAATTGCCGCCATTTAAGCATATATCGAATGCACCCCAAATGCCAGGGCAACCAAAAATGACTAATTCGACTGTTACAAATACTTTATGAAGAGGGGGGTCAATATATAAATATTCAACTTTGTACTCGCTGAAGTCAAAAGAGGATGTTTATTAAGTGCATGCACTCAAGGAGAGTACGGACATTTGGTAAGATAACATTTCATTTCAGAAATTGTTAGAAATATGCATTGTGGCTAAGATTTTGATCTACTACATACTTGCCTTTACATTTTAGCAACGTTTTTAATTATACGTCTGCACAGCTTAGAGCATATTCGTAGAGTGCTGCCATAGGGATAAAAAAAGTGTAGTATTATAACTTCGATTGAAAAATGTTTTTTTTGCACACATAAATAAACAGCCCCTCAGCAGATTTGATGCTAAACTGCTCACTGCTCATGGAAAATGCCCTGCAGTTTGTGTTCTTTCAGCCGCTTTATTTTAAATTTTCTCGTGTTTCTAATATTGTTTGTATACTTTAATGGGTCCGCCTGTAATACCGGAGAACACAACTATCTCCCACTTACACCGGTAAATTCTTGCACTGCAAATTAAATTTACACAATAAATGAGTATTAGTATTTAAAAGTATCCTACGTCAGCAGCAAAGTATTCAAAGAGGCATTGTCCCCTTTGTAATAATATTAGGTCCTTACATATGAAATTGGCGTTTTGCCGTACTGGCAAATTTGATCTCAAATATCTTCTCTTTGGTTAGCAATTCCAAATCCAAATTTATACAGCTATTTACTCATGTGTTTGTGTTTCGAAAATTATAATTCATTTGTTTTTTCCTCAATTGTTTTTTTCTTTGCGTCACTCAGTTTACAAAATGAAAAACTTGAAATATCGCGTTATTTACGAGTACGAGTTCCACCGTGGCACCAGTGCTGCAGAAACGGCTCGAAGGATTAATGATGTGTATGGTGACGGTGCCGCAAAAAAAAACAGTGCGTTTTTGGTTCCAACGTTTTCCAACGTTCTGGAAATTTCGACCTGCAGAACAAGCCCCGTGGACGGCCGGAGACCAAAGTTGTTAATGAAGAATTGAAGGCTATTGTGGAAGCGGATCCATCGCAAACCACATCCGAGTTAGCTGCAGGCTGCGGTGTTGGTGATAAAACTGTTTTAATCCACTTGAAGCAAATTGGTAAGGTGAAAAAGCTTGAAAGGTGGGTACCTCACGAGTTGAGTGAAGCAAATCAACAAACGCGCGTTGACTGCTGCATTGCATTACTCAACCGGCACAATAATGAAGGGATTTTAAATCGAATCATTATCTGTGATGAAAAGTGGATCCTGTACGATAATCGGAAGCGCTCATCGCAATGGCTGAACCCTGCCGAACCAGCCAAACCATGCCCCAAGCGAAAATTGACTCTAAAAAAGTTACTTGTGAGCGTTTGGTGGATAGTGCTGGTGTCGTTCATTACAGCTTTCTTAAATCTGGCCAGACGATTACGGCAGATGGCTATTGTCAGCAACTGCAAACCATGATGGAAAAGCTAGCTGCTAAACAACCGAGGTTGGTTAATCGCTCTAGGCCACTGCTGCTTCATGATAACGCTAGACCACACACTGCACAACAGACGGCTACCAAATTAGAGGAGCTTCAATTGGAATGTCTAAGACATCCACCGTACTCTCCGGACCTTGCCCCAACAGATTACCATTTTTTTCAAAATTTGGATAACTTCTTGCATAGGAAAAAATTCAACTCCGATGGGGCAGTCCAAACCGCCTTCAAAGATTTTATTGATTCCCGTCCGAATGGTTTTTTTAGTAAAGGGATCGATGAACTACCTATGAGATGGCAAAAGTGCATAGATAGCAATGGTACATACTTTGATTAAATAAATATATTATAATAAAAAAAAATCGGCTTTATGTTCCTCCCATACTAAACGCCAATTTCATATGTAAGGACCTAATATTAATGTTTAGATTGTGGCCATATGGCTGTACACGGTATGTCTTGCACTTCCCAGTATAATGAATTTAACAGAAAAAACTTTTTGAAATAGCGGTAATGCAACAGTAATGATATGAAAATATGTGGCGAAGTCAGTTGCGGTTTGCGCTTGCCAATATTTAGTTGGAAAACAGAATTTGTTGTGATGTCTCTGGGAGTTTCGCAGTTTCGTGTGGATGAAATAAATAAAATATTTGTTATATCAAATTTATATCTTATTATTTTCTGTTCTACATGTCAGCTAATTGAAAACTATTTGGTGAGTGTTTATTTATGGGTGTAAAATAAAATGTACTAGTACAAATGGTTTTGAACATTTGGCTCTTTGATTATTTTGTTAACGGCGGCCACAATTGCATTTATTTGCGAAAAGTATTGTTAGTAGGAAACTAACATTTTAAAATGTAAAAAAAAGTCCATTTTGTGCATATTTTACTGACAAAAACTCTCTCACTTTGAGGTTAAAATTTATTTATTTACATATTATATATTTTATAAATTCTAAATTTGGGATCGCAACCCCACCGATCAAAAAAAAACTACAATAATTTAAAAAAAAGAAGATGCGAGTTTGATATTCCAAATTTTGTACAATACCAGCTGAAGATATTAGTCTGATCCTAATTAAGAATTACTCAAAATAACATCTCTAAGTAGTTAAAAATCACTAGCAGTTGCTTAAGAAATAAATGTATAAAAATATGGGATCTGTACAAACATTGCCAAACCATATAACAATAATTACGATAGAGTACTGTAAGAAGTAGATAGTATTTAGTTATTTTAATATTTTGCACGCATGTGATACATTTTTAAATAGCAGTATTTTTTATTAAATATTATTGTAATTAATAGAATACAATATATGCAAACGAAAAAAATTATTACATGTCACTTAATGTGTGCACCAAATATATGCAAAATACTGTAACAACTAAACCTATTTGTCAGTTACACTAACTTTACATAGGAGAAATGGACATGTTGAATATTAAACGAGACAGAGCATTAATATAACATGTTTGGATGAATCAAAAAATATTTTTGAGAATGAAATCAACTCAATGGGTAATGAAACACTTGAGGAGGCGAGGGGATGAGCGTGTGACACTTAGAAGAAAAGTCTACAATTGTTAATATGAAAGTACACACAAAACACCAAACACTATTATTTACAGTCCCGTACTTAAAATTTTACATTCTCCGCAGTACAAAAGTCAACAGAAAAAATACCCAGCGCATTAGTAAAAATTGCATTACTACGGATCAAAAAAAGTGTATTGAGAAAAGGTCTTTTTACAATTTTGCTTTTAATAATAGAGGAAGTGGAATGGTACATCAGTGGGGATTTTTATTATATCATTTAATTTATTTTACAGAAAACACCGAGTTGCGACAAAATATCTTACACTTATTTATGTCAAGCAAATGTTATCAATACATCCGAGACACACTACCAATCAGTACACTCGTCATCTCAGTCCATTGGTCATATTTTCTCCTAAATTATTTTTAACATACGCGACGACCTTCGGTAAAGGTAAAGTATAATCTACATCCATCGTATACACATGAGGAAAGTTGAGACATTCGTTATTTTAGATTAAACAGCCTGATAACAAAATACTAAACAAAAGTACCAAGGTCTGGTAACTGACAATATTAATTTGTTAGTACGATTTCCAAACATTTCTAACGCCTTCTATTTTCTTTCAGAAACACAGAGACATAAACATTTTCAATGATTTCCCGCTACTACAATGTGCAAATGAGACAAATTAATAACACAATCTAAAAAGGTTCATTCGAAACATTGTGTGAGCTGCGTCACCTTTGGTTCTCGCCACTCGAACATTTGAGAAAAGCATTTTAAGACGATTAATTGCCAGCTTTGCAAATGATGAGTATTTTAATAACCCAATAATAATAAAAATAATCAGAGTGCGGCTCTCTGAGCATTGTTAATTCAAGAAATCAAAATTGGCAAAATAAACGATGTTTAGTTTTACAGAATGGCCAAGCCGATCATACAAAGAGAATCCATCAACTCTGCGACATTGCACAATGCGACAAAACAATTATCCGCTCTGCATTTTTAATCAAGCATGAAATATTGTTTTCAGTCTTGCAAACCTGATTTACTATGTAAATTTAAAATGCGAAGGCGAGATAACTTTCTTGAGTTTTTAAAATATCTAAGAGTTGATGATAGTCTAGAGATTTTATAACGTGAATAAAATACTGGTAGAAATATCCAATAAACAATTCATCTATTATGTATGTACAAATATTATGTAGAAAATGTACAAAATAATGTTTGGTGAAGTAATATCATCGGATTCCTAAAAGACGACTTGAAATCGACTTAGTCCTAGGTTCTAACTTCGGAATACTTTTGGATTTCACACGATAACAATTAACGAAAGAATCCTGACGAAGCGGGACTCTCAACACATCGCGGTTCATATGTGATCGGGAGATTATTTAAAGTTAAGTTTGATAATTAAACATAAGTTATATACAATGCCAGCAAAATCCAAAAACATTGCCTAATTAGAGTGAATATAAAACTTGTGTATAAAAATTATTTGTATTACCTCCAGTATTATAAAAATACACAAACTTTAAGAAACATTCAAATTACCTGTAACTCTAAAAAACTATTTGATTAACTCCTTTTTTGATAAAATTATAACGTCTTTTCCTTAAATCATTTTTGTTTGAATTGACGAAATGCGCAACTATTAAAGTGATAATTTTTTTTTTACAAACATTATTTCATCGACGTTCGTACTACATGTTCTTATACTAAATATATAAATACTACGTGACATAGTAATCCAAATGAAATATTACTCATTTATACTCGAGAATGGCTGGAAATATATACACTGTTTTATTATTATGTATACTATTGTTAATAAGAGTTTGATTGTTTGTACAGCACGTTTGCCAACAGAAGTTAAGGTGACGACAAAAGGAAATAAATCAAAGATTATTAGTCGAGTTATACACATCAGGAAGTTATAAATCATAATTTTGGTCGAAAAGTCTAGATTAATTCACATAATTTTCGATCACCGGTTTTATTTCCCTGCAGAAATAGTACGTCGGTATCACTGTATTGCCTTATTTATTTGTGCATCGAATATGCCAGTTTCAATTTGTCAATTTTCAATGTTAATACATATTTACATTTGAAAATCGATTAGAATTTATTTCATAATAAAGCGTTATATGCAATGATCGTGCAAAATTTTAATATGGACCGTAAAACTGGGAGACTGCAAGAAAGAAGATTTGGGGGGTGAAACTCGTATGTGTTTCATTTTAATTATCAAGAATAGACATTTGAGACAAGCAAAATGATGATTTTTTTTGTTAGTTTACTGATGCAATATTAATAAACTAGCATTTAAAACCTGTCCTAAGTTTAAGTGTCGCTGTTTTTGAACTGGATTTTATTAATAACCACAAACACATTAAGAAAAATAAATTGAAATTTCGACTTTGAAAAACAAAAACAATATTTAAATCATTTAAGAATTAAATAAATCCTGCACAATATTTGTATCAGAAATATTAATGTTTTAATTAAAAAATTTGACCATAGCTAATTACAATTTTGAAAAAGTATTATGAGAATATGTATACCTAAATTTCAAAGAAAATTGACACTTCACTCCAACGAAATGCATTTATTTACTTCTCTACATGAGACACGCAGAAAAATATTGTTATATACAAGGGAACACTGCATCACGCATACGCAAGTTCTCAACAGATCTGCCTTGCGGAGTCAAAATTTGAGGAGTATTAATATTTATAATTAGTACTTTTTCTTCTTTTGCACATGACATTACTGAGATTCAGGTCATGTTATGTAGTAAGCACCTCTTTCCTAATACATTTCTGGGCATTTAAGATGTGATTAACAGAAATGGGGGAATAATAGACTCAGATCCAAGTTCGCATTTCTGAAGCTTTCATGGCCGTTCACTCTTTTGCGCAGTTTTCTGGGCAGCCTGCCATGTCTTCCACCCGTCTAGCTGACGATGAAGTACCCTTCAAAGGGCTGACACGGATAAGTAAATGAAGAGGACTTCACATTGTCACCAGATATTTTCAAGGATTAGAATACGTAATGTATTTGCATTTTCAAATTATTGCAAGCCTTTCGCATCACTCAACCCAAAAATTTCCCTTTTTTCGTTACATCCTCGTAGTGATTAGATTGTAAACAGATTTTTTGCGAATCAGTATCACATTCATTACCGGAAAGAGTGAAAAACTTTGAGAAAGCCATTTCAAAATATTTAATTGTCAGATTCATGTGGTTGTTGCAAGTCATCGCGGAGCATTGAAGATACTAGTTGGGATACAGAACCCCACCTGGGTTATGCATGATGACAATATGCTATCTTCAACAAGACATCGGTAGCATGCGGATGAAGAAGTTATCAGGCTAGCCTGATTCAACAGGGTGAATGAATATTTTTATGAAACAACCTGGCTGACTACATGATTTCCAATATTGTTAATCATGGGGTAGAGATATACACTGATATTGCCCGCAGAATTGTCAGGAAAGAATTGAACCCAATAAGAGATTCCCGTCCCAGAACTGTGTGAGCATAGCGAGAGTCAAGTAAAAATAGTCATGTGTCCAGTAAAACAAAGTTTATTATTAATTCTTATTAATATAATCTACATATTTATAACATCAAATCAATATTACATACAATTTCAATTGATAGTGACTAACAATATTTCACGCGGAAATATTAAAATACAATTTTTGCATTGACCAAATTACTCATTCATTCAAATATTATCTATAAAAAAGAAATAATTTAAAACACAAGGAGAGAAGACAGTGGAACCTTCGTCTTCCGATAAACTGTCGGTGAAACATAAAAAATTGACATAGGATATGTAGTGCGATGAAGTACATACACTTTGACAACCATTAAGCAGTATAAATATGTTCCATAACTATAAAATATTTATAAAAATAAAACTGCACTCATGTACAAAGCTAAATGGTATACCGAATATCCACTTTTTTAAGAGACACAATTATCGAGGCTTATTTCCAAAACAATATCCGACGCTTGGCTGTGTTGCGCGACAGTTTTCGAAAACTAATATAACAGTACGTGGCATGCAGACAGACGAGGTCACATCGCAAATGAAACATTCGGAAAGTCCGGGTCCCGAAGGTTCGGCTACGTTCTTGAAGGAAACTTCAAAATCATTCTTCCATTCGGAGTATTTGCTTTGTGACAATAATAAATGATTACGTGCTGAGAAATATATTCAGGTGTTGGGCAGAGAAGGGTTTTGTGTATTGAAGTGCTGTTGAGAAAACTTCAGATCGAATGAGCTACAATAAAACCGCAATGTTTATGAATAAAATTTTTGTCATTTTTCAAAATATTCTAGAAAGTTTTGTATTGATAGAATTAGTTTTATATGCGAGTGACGAAAACTACAACAAATAAGGCAGCGACCATGGTTTGTTTGCTAATTTGGAGTCAAAGTTCTTTCTGATGTGAAACTTTGTCATTGTCAAGAATGTAGAAATGTGGTGATGAAACATTTATTACAAAACTTTTTAAATTTACGAAGCATTTATGATTTAAGACGAAAGATGATAAATTTTAAAAACTACCGAATTAAATAATTTGGTGGATGTGTTTGCTTAAATTAATACCATACATTAATGTGTAAATGTAATAAAACTATACCAAAGAGAATAATGTACCACAAGCCACGTAAAAGGCAGGGAAAACGGTACATACCGAACACAACAAAGTGGTTAATTGACCAGGTGTGCACAAGAACAGACGATTTCTTAACATTTCCAATAAATTTGTGGAAGAATTGTTTTATTGTGTATATTCACATCATTTTTGCATTTCACTACACATTTTATGAGAGAGAATTTACAGAGAATTCAATTCTTTGGTGAGAAAGTGAATAAGCATGATTTATTAAAAATATCTAATATGGTAGCCGGATGTCTGATTGATAAAAGTTTTTCTATTTTCACTGGTTTAGCCTTGTCCTTTTCTGGGACGTCACACGTGTCATCGGGGCTGACGCATGCACGAGTTTTGAAATTTCAGTGAATTCCCAAGTGAAACATGGGTGGAAAATGAACCAGAAATAGAGTACGGTCTGTCTGGGGCACATATAAGGGTGGGTATGTATAAAAAAAGTAATATTCCAATGAATTCAAAGATATTTCATCGACCGCTTTTAGGTGAATTTCTAAAATAAGTTAGATATTTTTAGTTATATATAGTTAGATAAATAAGAATTGTATTTGATATTTTTAGGTGAAAGTAATATTTTTATAAATTGTGTTCAGTAGACCGTAATAAAATACTGCAACTTAAAAAAGGTACCAAATACATACACGTGAAATACCAGAATTAAAAATTACCCGTTTATTAGTCACAATACTTTTTGTAAGAGTGGTGAATATATAAATACACGAGTATTGATAATCCTCGACGCGTGCAGATAGTGCTTTGTTGTACGAAAGAAAGTTTTATCCATTTACAACGATGGCGTGTGACCAAAACATAACCCTCAAAGCGCTTTAACAACAACCATTGTAGATACCTAGCCACCAATGTAGTTTTTACAACGTACAAAATTCAAATAAAGTAATCTTGGGTTACATAAAAGCCATTGATTTTTCGAGAATGACTTTTGCGCAACCACATCGATTGACATCAGTGTTATGTAGCACTTTCAGGGTTATGTTAAACAACACAAACTGCCAGATACTCCAGTTAGTATAAAATAAGTAAAGACTCGCCCGCGTGCACTCATTTCCAAATCCTGGATATGATTATGTGTCGCTTATTTCAATGTCCAGCGTATGACAGATTACTCTACACTTGTTTTTATTTACATAGTTGTTTAAAGTGTTTATTGAAAGAATAGTATAATTATATATAAATATATATATTATATAAAGCAAATCATAAGTTTCTTTTTATGTCTACTATTTGAAAACAGTAATATTTATACATACATATATTAATCAATACCTTCGATATAAAATCAGTGTTGCAGTCAACCAGTCTCAAATTGTTTTATAGTCGAGGGTACGCCATCAAACACTGAAGATGAGGTCTGGGAACGTCCGAGCAAACTTCAAACAGATGCGCGACCGGTCGTTCCGAGCTGTCATCGCACAAAGCACTCATCATGAGTATATCCACAATTCTCAAAATTCAATTTCTGCGCTTGTTTTCGCAGAATACCGCTCACGATCCATTCCGATAACATTACTACAAATACATTAACACTGCATCTGTCGCGTACTCGCGGATGCGTCGCCTGAGAATGGAAAATGCTAAGTGCCAAAGCTGCAAGAGTCCATTTTGCAACGCCCTCGTCTTCCGAATGGATGGGGCGAAAGAGAAGTGTATTAACAATTAGACTAAATGCAATCTTGTTTTAAATCAGTGAGTCGGTCGACTCAATCGGGACTCGGGACTTATTCCATTACATGTGTCGATGCTTGGCCGAGCGGAGGAACACCGTTTCATGGTGAACCTACGAGTGTCCCTGATTCCACTGAAATCTACTATCTCATTTTAAAATGAAATTTAGTCCATAGATCGTTTTTTTTATTTATATGACGAGTTATGTTCACAGTTGGCGACGAATACTTTTCTGAAATGGTGGCGTTGTGGCTCTCTGAATGAGTCGCGTACGCCGCAGTGCTGTACAGTTTGATACTTCCTCGGTGAGGGGGTGCGCTCCCGTGGCGTGGTCTGGACGAGTTAGGACAGGCGCGGCCGCTTGGCATCGGGTCGCGGGGGACTGTCCTCGGCGGGCGCATCGCCCTCACCTCCTGGAGGGGTGAGCGCCCCTCCTTCACAATCAGCGTCCGTGTCCGCTTCTCCGGCGGAAACGCTCAACTCCTCCTCTGAGTCTGAATCACCCTCGTAGTCTACCAGACCCTGGAACCATGGCAGAGCAAATTTATTTTAAATGATTTAGACAAATAAAACTTATTTATCAAATATTGCATTTATCATAGTGGTCGATTGTTTTTTTATATTTATTATTATATAAATAAGAATTTCACAAATATGAGTAGATACCCTTGGAGTTTCCCTCTAGACACGTTACACTTATCCTGTCCAGAGGGCCTCGAGTCAATTATCTGGTGGTTCCACTGCCGTGAAACTGAACGTGTTAAGCATTTTGTTGCGTGAAAATCTTATGATAAAGTTACTACTGATGCACATAAAGCACAATTTGTGCACATTATTGAATATTTTTTCACTTAAGCTTCCATCCCCTTCAGATGACATTCCATAATTAACACCTCCGACTCCCCCCCCACCCCTCACCATAACACACTTGCATGGTTTGTCTCTTTCGATTTCAGTACACAAAAAATCCTGAAGAGAACATTGTTTTCGAAACATGTAGATTGTACAATCTAATAAAGTGGTGAAAATAAAGTGATTTGTGTTTTATTTCAATAATAAATCCAACACAAAGTTCAAGCCTTCATTCAGAAAAAAATATTCTTCGAACAATTGATTAGTTTTTTATTAAAAACACCTTAATTATTATTTAAAAATAAAATTTTTAAAATATCCCAATATATGCCAATAAATGACATTGTTATAAAACAGATTGCCATTGGCAGCGGCGAGGGCCGGACGTGACATGTAGTTTATTCTTTTTCACTTATTTCTCTATTAAACGTAGTTCTATGCCAAATTTGACATTGGTTAGAATTAATTGATTAATTGTTATTATTATTTTATATTGTCGTAAGCAACTGATTCATCGCATGTGTTAGCGCCATTAAATTAATTTGTAAACTAGGAAAAAGGTATTCCCTCTCTCCCAGTCCCTACCCATTTCCCGCAAGCAATGCAAGTACTAGAGCTGCTCCAGTTTTGAAAAACGAAGCCGCCACAAGACGGAAAAAACAGCTGCATCGCAATAAAAAATGTCAGTGAAAGAAGTGACCGCATATTTTTCGCTGTGAACTACCGCAAATCTAAAACAAACATTTAATTATTGACGCGAGTGTTTATCTTAAAATTAACGGGAAACACCTCGCCGCTAGAAGTTTGGAAGATAAAGAAGAGGCAAGAGGAGAACCAAAGAACCGAAGGAAGAAAGGTTAGTGCTTGCGTTGTTCCCTAATACCCACCACAATATCTAAAGTAATAAATAAGTTTTTTTTAAACCTAGTTTTATTTTAATTTACTTTTCTACTTGTAATCCTACATTGAACCAGCGTCAGTTCCTCCGTCACTATCTGATTTGGTGATCTTGAAGGCCTCGCGATATTCGCAGAGATATCATTTTGTTTGAGACATCAATTTGTCAAGTCAAGTGAGATATTAATGAGCCTTAGGCCAGGGACGCACCCGTGTGTCGAAGCGCGACTGTCCCCACAGGCCACATCGCATATATCCGACGGGCATGTAATTAATTATTTCTCGATGGCCGCATATTGAATTTGAAAAACGTGATTTTTTTCCCAGTAGAGAAATCCTGTGGTGACCTGTCATTCTATTTTCAACTCAAAAACATCGCTGATTATAGCTTAAATCAACATGTATTTTTGTTAATAAATCTCTGTTAATATTCAACTGAATCATGAACCAACAAAAACTATATATTTCTATATACGTGTAAAAATAAATCGTATTACCCGCGCACTTTGTGCGTGACCTTGAATGACGGAATATTTGAATTTCGATTGCACAACACGCGTGCCGAGCGCCATCTACAACTTTCCTATACGATTTTGACGGCAGAATTTTTTATTTTGATTGTTGATTTAAAATATAATCGGTGATGTTTTTTAGTTGAAAATGGAACAACAGGTCACCATGGGATTTCACAAGTGGGAAAAAAATCATGTTTTTCAAATTCGATACGCGGCTGTCGAGAAATAATTAATTTTGTGCCCGTCGCATATATCCGACGTGTCACCCTGGCCCCTGTCATTCTCCGTCGTACAGGTCCAACGTGGCCCCACACTCATTAAAATACAGATAAATGGTTAATTTTTTTTTAATTCAATACACATTGTTGTAATAGTTTTTTTTATTCTAGATAAAAAATATTTGAGTTTAATTAGATTCACAAGTTTTTTGACATTTTAGCCGGAAGTCATAATACCTAAATGAGCTTATGCCACATAATTTTTAAATTGAAAAACATAATATACGTGATATAAAATAAATTATTGTTTACTATTTTTTTACAATACAAATATTATTGGAGAAATATAAATAAAGTAAAATCCCATTATTTCAAACCCCGATAATTCGAAATTCGCCATAATTCGAAATTTTTAAAACTCAAATTGTGAATTTCATAGTAAATTAACCCCGATAATTAGAAAACTCTGGCAACTCATAATTTAAAATATTTTTAGCCCCTTGCGCCGCAAATCAATACATTTTAGTTCGCATAAATTGATTTTTTTTTGTAATTTGACGAAATTGAAAAAATATTTTGAATTTTTTTGCAAGTGAGAACAACAAATATATCAATATCGGGTACTTTGAAATATCGCGATATTAGTATTAGCATAATAAACATTGCATTTTCAAAATGATTTCTTGAAATATGAAAAACAGACATTTTTCACAAAATTAATGACTTTTTCATGAGTTTTACGATTCTTGGCGTATTTCGCAACCAATTCACGGTACATTATGGAATGCCCCTTTTCCATACACATTATGTCACGATCCCTAAAATTGGGGAATAAATTTCTTCAGTTAGCTGCCTTGATATGCGCGGATGGTTTAGTTTGCGGCATTTGCGCTAATCCTCATACCTTAACGCATTTTAAATTGTTTTTAAATTTGTCTTTAGTTCGATTTTTTTTCTAATCACTGTGTTTGTGTTATTAAAATGTTTAATTTTCTTTGTAAGATGTTATTAGTGAGTTATCTTATTGTTTCACATATTTATTGACAATTGTATTTCTAGTAACCGTGCATTATTGGTTTGAGCTGGAAAAAAGGCGGAATCAAAAGTAAAACTCGTGTAAAGATTGAAGAAGCATTCTACAAATTCAAGTACATCTAAACATTTTTGATTATGGCCACCCATCCATGGAAAAAGAGGTTTTTCGTAAATGAGAATAGCAAATTTGTCAAAATGCCGCGATCTTTGCATTAACATAATAAATATTGCATTTTCAAAGTGATTTCTTTAAATATAAACATAAATTTAACAAAATTAATGGATTTTTCAAGAGTTTTACGATTTTTGGCGAATTTCACAATCGCACCGCGATTTTTTTTTGTACCTAAAATTTCAAATTAACGAGGGACAACAATGGACCCAAAAATAATTCAAAATTTATTTTTTGGATCCATTGAATTTCAAATTAACGAGGTTTTACTGTACCATTTTTTTAAATTCTAGGCTTAAAACATTCAGAATTTGGATAATAAGTATGCACGACTAGCTCTCCGGCATTTCCATATATTCTAACCGTCTGTCTTGCTAGGAATACGTAAATATCCACACTTGTGCAATGTTTATCTGATATTAAGTTTATTAATGTCTTGTTCTCATCTTGAAATAGCATGATCTATCGATGCAAATCGACACTTTGACAGTTTGAAAGATGGATGACCAGCCTTAAGTAATTGTATATATTTTGTACTGGCTAATAACACCTAATTCGTGAAGGCTATTTGGCAGCAAAATTCCTACAACAAACTTTTGATTAAAAGTTATTTAAAGGATAGTTTTCACTTTTCCAATTTTTTTTTAAATTTTTTTTGTCTCTAATGAAAAGTTTTTTGGTATTTAGAACACAATTGCTTTCCAATATCTGTATGTAAATGTTCTTTTATATAATTTTTTAGATTGCTTTTTAATTTAATTGTTTTTTTTATTAATTTTTTTATTTTTATTTTTATTTAAGTTTTAATTAATTAATTTAATTTAATTTAAATTGCTGTCCAGGAGTAGGCCTCCAGGAGGAGAACGTAATGACTGTTTACCTTATTGAATAACTTGGGATCGGGCAACTGCACCTCCGGAGAAGGGGTTGGCGCAGCAGCGGGGGGGAGGGAGGGCCCGTTAACGTTGCTCACAGCGTCGCTCTTCTTGTCTATTAGTTTACCTGCAACACACCATGTTTCTTCTATCATTCGCTTACACGTATTACAACATTGCTAGGGACATATTTATTTTTAGGAAAATGTCAAATTTTTTTTTAGTATAGGGTATTAGAGGTATAAAAATTTAAAATGAATCTAGCAGGAAGGCAATCGGCTATTGCTGATTGCTTACTGCTAGACACTGCGGCTATAAGCTGCGTGGCCAATTGTGTTTGCTGTGCAGCTAACACAATTGTTTACCTATGCCTACTTCAGCCGCTTCACGGCCAATCGTATCGTATATAATCGTGGCTGTCCTCTAAACATTGGTTGAAGAGTCTATGAAGACACGTGAGAATTACTGAACCACCACCCTTAATGTATTCGGCACATTGCCATGACCCACTGTCTTGCCATTCTTCATGTGCTTCGATGCCCTTTTGATTTCTTCCACAGTTATCTCATTCACAGTGTCATCACCATTCAAAAATCCATTGGATACCTCAAAGGAATCCTTACTCACATTCCCGTTGCCCTCACATATTTCTTCAAAAAATTCCTCACATATTCCTTTCATCTATCTTTTATTTCATTTTCATTATCTCTTTGTGCCACTTCGAAACTTTTTTAACTTCCTTCCAAAAGACCTTAATATTCTCTTGGAAGTTCTAAGGCAATTTTAGTCCCTAGTCCTTCCTCAAACGCTCCTTTCTTTCTTTTTTTTTTTAAATAGAGATGTGAACACGGAATACGTGTCACATCAATATTCTTACTATTTTCAAACTAAGCTAAACGCTTGTGCTATGAAAATAGGACTAACTTGCTAGTCTGGAGTGAGGTTCGAACCCGCAACCTTTGGATCACGAGGCCAGTGTCCTAACCACAAGACCAACAAGCTACTCACTCTTTCACTCCATGATTTACATTTCTCTTACATACAACATACAAATCCTTTGCTAGCATATATCCATTCACATCTCCATTTTTCGTTGCCAAGAAATTACACCATACTTTTTTCTTCTCATTTTCGTTCTCTAATTTCGTCGTCCCACAATGCATCTCCTTTGTTCCTCCCTTGGACAGTCACACCGCACACTTCCTCAGCTAACTCATACAGACTCTCTTTGATGTGTTTCCATGCACGATCAATATTAAGCTCTTCTATACCCTTCTTATTTAATCTTTAGATGGTTTTCCTTTCAAAATTTTTCCCTAACATCCTTCTCTTGCAATCTTTCAATTTTGATCCTAGTCGTGGCCACCACTGTTTTCCTCTTAGATCGCCATCCATAAAACAGATTCACTCTTGATACTACAAGAAATTGGCCTGTTTCAATTTCAGCACCCTGAAACTCCCTGGTGTCAACAATAGGGGACCTCAATCTAAAAGAGTCGACTATAACAAAATTAAACATTGACCTTTCATTTCCTCTTTCCCAAGGATCCCCGTGGATTCCTTTGTGTTCAAAAAAAGTATTGGATACAAAAAGGTTCCATTCCAAACACACTTCAAGCAAACTATCGCCATTTACATTTGTCCTTCCATCCCCAAACACACCAAGAGCAGACTCGAAGTCATCTCTTCAAGTCCCAATCCAGCAATTCAAATCTCCAGTCAAAATTAATCTTTCGCTGTCGCCTTTCATATCAATGACATCTCTTACACTCGTCCAAAACTCATCTTTCACCTCGTTTTTATCCGAGTTTACAGGGGCATAACCTACAATAAGAAATACCGTAAACTGGGGTGAATAGGGACGAAATCGAACTTTGCACATCAATTTCTTAATAACGCAATACAATATGACATTGCTAGGGCAATACAAATATGTCCGGTTGGTTAGACAATAAGAGAAAATAGAAAAAAATCTAAAAGCATGATAATAATTTATGTTTTTTTAGCAAAATGTATGTTGTCCCTATTCAGGCTTGAACTGGGGTGAATAGGAACGTGACCGGGGCGAATAGGGAAAAAGGACTAGGGTTGTCAAAAATTAACACGAGTATTAACGAAATAAATATATTATTTCTTATTATTTATAGGAAATTCAATTACCAATGTACCTATTTATATAAATAATTAACGAAAAAAATTTACCCATCTTATTGACATAAAATCAATGTCTTAATAGCGAGATATATAATTATCAAAACCATTTTTTTTGGCATTACGATCAAGATAGACTTATTATCATTTTCAATTATATGCTTGGCTTTGATTTATTCAAGGAATATAAACACCGATTAGAAATAACAAAAATATCGCTTCTAACACGAAATAAAATTCTTGTAATAAAAATATTATTCAAGGAATATAAACACCGATTAGAAATAACAAAAATATCGCTTCTAACACGAAATAAAAGTCTTGTTATAAAAATATATGGTGGTCTAAGTTTGCAACAAAATTAAATAATAAAATAATATTTAAAACATCAAGAATCAGCGAATTCTGTAAGTGCGTCGAGTGGTCGAAGTCGAAAATACAGCATGAGAATTTTCGAGTTCTCTGTCGAATCCTCACAGTGAACTAACTCACTTTGGCGCGCTTACAAAATAGTACCCCTGATATCTATCTTATGACGTTTTTAGCATACGAGATCAAGAATTGTTATTATGCTATATTATACAAAATTAAATTATTTATATAGGTAATCAAGAAACATAACAATAAAGATAAATAATAATATCGATCCTTATACAAAATAAAGTTCGTAATAAAAATAATAAGTTATTGTCTGAAATTATAACAAAATAAAGTATGTTTACTAAAATTATATAAAATAGTGAAAAGCAAGATTAACAACAATAAGTTTTACACATCACCGTCCATAAGATCACGCAATATGTCGTCGTCTTCAGTGTAATATTTTTTTTTATTAAATTTTGTTTTTGTATTAATCGAATCTTTCAATGCTACTCTCTTCATTTTCATATTATAAATATTCACTTTTTCTTTGGTACCATCTAAGATTTCATCTGATATTATTTTTATTTTTTTTGTAATTTCCTTATGTTTTATTTTTTCTTGCGCTGAAATTATTTCGCCTGTATTTTTTAAATCTCTTTTAAATCTATTTTTCATTGCTAATTTAATATCTGTTTCATAAGGTATTTCCACAAATTCTTGCACGCAAATATTATCGTCGAACACTATAGGCAGTTTTTCAATGTCGTATTTTTCAGTGTGATTTATATCTGAGAAATCGTTCAGATTGACAGAATCAAGAATATGTTTATGATCTGCACCTTCGGTTTCTATTTTTGATTCACTTTCCTGGTTTTGTAAAATTCTTGCTTTACTATTTACTTCATATGGCTTTTTAAAAATATGTTTATTTGGCGTTGTGGCACTAACTAAAGTACTTGTGTTTATGGTCATTGATTTAGATTCAATTTTTTTTTTCTGTCATCCTGTATTTGTCTACCAATAATAGTGGTCCTGTGTTGAATATTTTCTTTAAATGCTGAGTTAAATTTAAAGTCTTTTTTTTCCTGGCCTTTAATCGAATCGTCTAAATGACTTTTTGAAAATCGGGTTTCAAGTGTAACTCTATCCCTCGCAGATTTTGCTTCGAATTCTTTTTTTCTTTCTTCTGGGACGAGTTTTGCAATCATATGTCGAGGTTTAGTGTTTTTTGTTAATTTTGATTGGATCTCATTATTTTCCTGGTGATATTCTAAATCATTGTTGGTTCTAAGTGTGATTATTTCCGAATCAACTTCATTAGATGCATTACTCTTACAGCTACTTTGTTCATGGTTGAACTCTATGTCAGAAATACAGTATTCGTCGATTTCGGTGCACACGCTTTGACCTGACTTGACGTCGATTTTCTTTCTTTTATTAGATGTTATTGACATGTTGCCAGTACCATATCGCATTTCTTTTAAAATATCTAAAACAGTCTGTCCTATAACATCACTATCAATATTGTGTTCATTGTGTCTTTTTTGTCCAGGTAATCTCTCTAACACTTTATTTTTATTTAAAGGGTTTATGCCACTCTTCATGAAACCTGCTAATATATTTGTCGAGGCTTGGAATTCTATGTGACACAGTAATTTTTTTAATAATTTTGGAAAGACGCTTTTCGGTATCGTGGGTAAATTGCGGCCTTCCGTTTTTTTCCATGTAAATAGAATTTCTCTCCAGGCGCCTTTCATGGGCCTGAAGAAGGCAACATCTAGAGGTTGAGTAATATGAGTAGAGTTAGCCGGAAGGAAAACAAAATAAACGTTTTGTTCTTTACATTCTTTGATCAGATCAAGAGACAAATGTGATGAAAGGTTATCACCAATGAGGATTTTTTTTCCATCCTTTTCTTTGAAAAATGGGAGTGCAACTGTGTGGACCCAGTCCTCAAATGTTTTGCCATCGAACCACCCCGATGTGGTACAGTTATACCGGCATCCCTTTGGACCATTTTGAACCCATGATTCATATAAGTTTTTAGCTTTATATACCACATAGCATGGTAGTAATGTCCCATCAGCCGACGCTGCTATCATCAATGACGTTGACCCTTTGCTATGATTCATGATTCTTTCCGGGTATTTCGCCCCTCTTTTTGTTAAAATTTTTCTCCTTCCCGGGTCATCGGAAAGGTTAGTCTCGTCATAATTTATTATATTTTGCAGTGGTACGCCTTCCAATGACTTTTCTAATTGCTGAAAATATTCTTCAATTATTTCTGGTGAAACATTTGCGCGCGATCGTTTTATATTTTGACTCATGCGAAGAGAAATTTTTTCTCTATTTCTTCGGAGGAAACATTTTACAAAGTCGGGGCCTGGCATATTGTCTTTAAATCTTTTTATATCTACACCGATTCTGTCTAAGTATCCTTTAACTAAGACTCGAAGGTCAAAGGTGTCTAAGGGGTATCCCCATTCAGAACAATGGTTCAAATATTGTATTATGTGTTCCTCTTCTTCTACAGATAAAACTGTTTGCCCTCCGTGGGTTTTCATAATCCTCGTATTGTGCCTGTGCAGCACAGATTTAGGAATATCATATTTTTTACTTATTTCAGCAAATGACATATGTGTTGTTTCATATTCTCTGAGCGCAGCACTTAAAGTCAAATCATTATATTTTTTATACTGCCTCTGACCACTGGGTTTGTATGTCCTAGGCATATCTAAACAAAACATACATATTTATATTTAATTAAAATACAACATAAATTATATACAAACATATATAAATTTTTTGCAAAAATGTGTGTTTGTACGGGTAGGTACTTGGTACTATCTATCTACGAACATGTTTTATAGAAATCAAATTTAAAAAAAAATAATTGTCATAAAAATAACTAATTTTATAGCTCGTGGTCAGGATGCGTAGTCAGTGACAACCCTATCCCGATACAAACCTTACCGTTTTAAGTCCCCCCACATTGTCCCTATTTACCAATAACACTGTTCCTATTAACCCCTGAGGCCATCCCTATTCACCCCGTTACCGTGTCTATTAACCTCAAAACTCAATCAAAATTACAGAGCTCAATATAATTAGTTTTACAAAGTAAATACATAATATCTTGACTTACTTGTGTTTGTGCAGCTTCAGCAATAGATAACAATCACTCAAAAACCACGCCCAAGACGAAAATACTTTTTATTTTTTAGTTCACGGAAAGCTTCTGGGGACACCAAACATCCAAGTACGCAGACCGTTTTTCAAAATAATATTTAAATCATTTAGCTCAACTTTTCAATTAATCCAGTGCTGCCACGTTATTATTAAATATTCTACTATTTAGTAAAACAGTTCACCACCAGTTTGGGGTATAGTTTTATTTATTTATTCTACTACAAATCTCATTCCCGCTTTCGTCCCTATTCAGACCCGGATCCCTATTCACCCCGTTTTACGGTACCCCAGTGATCCCAATTTTGAAACGGATCCACGTGTATGTATAGGGACATCTATTATAATTGAAAAAGGTTGTGTCATTTTGAAAAAATGACTGCTTAAAAATACCCTATATTACTGATCTTATGGTCCATAAAAATACAAAATATAAAAAGGGAAAAGTTATTCTGGGAAATTCAATTTTTTCTGGCACATTATGTTATTATAATTTAATACATTTTTATGACTGAATCTAAAATAAGAAATTAGCAGTAAAACACAATGAAATCTTGATAAGCAAAAATGTTTCCGGAAGGCTGCCATAGAGCTTTTGTTACCTATGGAGTCTAACTGCGTGGGACAGTCCTGCGGCGTGATGAAGGCTTCTTCTTCCTGAAACCAGAGCTCCTCTTCCTCCTCCAGGGCTCGAGCGTCTCTCCGGTTTCTGCCTCCGCCCGCCCCTCGGAGGATACTGGGCACGACACTTTCACCCACTCCACCTACATTACATAATCGCAAGAATAAAATAACAATTCTTATTTCAAAGGCATTAAATACAGAATTCCATAGTAGGTACATGTATTTGAGATACCGTTCCATAATTTTATTTTCGGTTCTGATAAATATTTTTGTCATGATGCAAAATACAGAAGAACCCCGTTATACTGAAAAATGACATATCGTCACTGTATATATAATTAAGCCTTTGTGCCGTTTAATACATTCTCAGATGAATGAATCAATTTGTCAATTTTTCATATAAATAATAGATATACTAAAAAAACATTGCCGTTCATCTGGCAAGTGTCAAAAATGTATTGTTTTTTAACTTAAAATAACTGCTTTTAAACTTTCTAGTGCCTAAATTTGACATTTCTAAATATTCCAACTTTTTCTACCCTGTTAATTGAAAACTCTGGTAATTCGTAGATTATGATTATTTTTATACCCTCACATCGTAAATTAATACATTTTACATCATATGAAAAATTTAGTATGTGTCGCGGTATTCGGAATACAGAATCTCCTTTATCTATAGATTATGTGGTGATTCTTAATTTTGGAGAATTTGTGTATGCTCTTCTTCCATTGTCTGCCTTGATCAGAATAGATGCGACTAAAATTGTGCGGAATTATAAAATGAATGAGCAAACACAATGTACCTCTGTCCCTGTCTTTTGGTTTATCTTGGTGCTGATCGTACTTGTCCTTGAGAGATTTGAAGGTCTGGACGTACTCCACATCGTCTAATATCTTCCCAAAGTTTTCCACAACGTGCGAACACAGCGACTTTATATCTTCTAGCTTTATAAATTCAAACAGTTCTAGGATAGCAGAGTCAAGAAGGTTATATCTGGAAACAGGAAAACATAACAATGATATTGACAAATCAGAAAACAAACATATTTTACACCATAAACTAACAAACAAATGTCCTAGGTGCTTGCATAAAAAAATATGCTTGCATTGATTTTAAAACCTACATTAATTTTAATATAGTAAGACCTTGTTAATACATCATAATTCAAAAATTGTAAAGCATACAAGACCCAAAATGTTAATTTTATATTATATTGATTATCCCCAATAATTCAAAAACCCAGGTAATTCATAATTTTAGACCCTTACCTCATAAATCAATACATTTTAAGTCAAATAATACGAGCATGCACCTGTGTGGTGTCTTTTATATACAGTGAAACTCTCTTAATATGTTTTCAAGGGACCAGCAAATAAAAACTTATTAGGCGTGAGAACATATTAACAGTGATTTCAATATTTTCATATACTATTTACACTTTCTAATTTTTGTTTTAATCGAATTTTCGTTATATATGACAAGTTAAAGACTTTTTTTTCAAAATTAAGTAGGTAAATATACACATTTGTAAAATATTACCTATGTGAATAGTAGGCACCTGAGGGTCAGAAAGCAATAATTTAGTATGGTTAAAAAAAAATATTTTTTTTATAACCATACTAAAAGGAAATGATAAAATTACTTATGTAGATATGTCACTACCTATGTGCAAACCTTAATTTTAAAAGAAATTATATAAGTTATCTAAATTACTATTGCCTAAAAAATACCTATCCTAAACTAATAATATTATTAAAGAAAAAATCAATCAGAATTGAAATATAAATCGGTGTATGTGACAAAACGAAAACCTCACAAATACGAAGAAAAAAATACAAAAAGCTAGAATGCGACCACTATAAATTGACGTGCGAGGGAGGGCGTCCCTGTCACATAACAGAAGTTGCCAGGGTGTAAATTTATTAGACAATACATAATGTACAGAATATCCGGTGTCGTAACCTTTAAGGCTGGACAGCCGCTTGGTAAACACGCGAACCTGTCAAATTACGTGGATAGATCATGTACTTTCAAGCCGTGCCTGAGATGTCATCTGAGCGTAAATCGAATAAAACTTGCACTTTCGTCACATATTTATGGTTACGTTGCTAAAACAGTAAGGTTTTGATAGAAAGAGATGGTCATGTATTCTTCGCTTTCGTCGGCGTCAGGCATCCTCACAGAGTACTTCAACTGTCAAAATATTTACTTATTTAACTTTTGACAAATGATCTTACATTATTTGAGTCGACTTATTATTTTCCGTAAATAATTTAAGAATCATCTTAATAATTCTGAACTCCTTTTAAAATCAATGCATATCGTAATATAACAATACAAAACAATTACCTAGCCCCACGTGCGTACTGCGTATATCAAAATGTATTATTTAAACTTTAGACAAATTCCTGTATTTTATTTACGTCCAATTATTACTTACTGTATAGAATTTAAAAAACATATTAATAATTCTGAAATACTGTTCAAATCTTAATGTATACTGTAATATAAACGAAAAATAATTACGCCAACACGCATGCCCACGGCGCGTACAGTGCGTATTTTGACTTATCTAAATGAGATTCTGGACTTTGTCGTTGAAATTGGGCTAACAGTGAAACTGACATGTGACGCATGTTCAAAGTGCGAAAAGGATGAAACCGTTCGAAAATCCATATAAAACCTTAATATATGGGAGATATCAATTGTTTTTGAGCGTATTATATAATAATAATTCATATAAATGTCAAATTTGGCGTAGAAGTACGTTTAATAGTGAAATAAATGACGAGGAATATTTGGCCGCATAAACATGTCTGACCTCTGCCGCGGCCAGACGGCATATGAGACGTATAGGATGTCGTTTTTCATACTTTAGAATTTTTATTTTAAAATAATAATTAACGTGTTTTTAATAAAAAATGTAGATTTTCAATAGTTAATGAAGACTCAAAGTGCGAATATAGATACAATATATCGTTTGAAATCATATTTTTATGATTAAACAAGATTTGAAAATCAACAAAATTACTGCATGTTTGAAACATTATAACATTATAAATATAAAATATTTCTTAATTTCCTACGTACGGATTCTAGATAATTAAGAAAACTTTATACGTGTAAAAAAACATATTATGCTTACATACAAATATTTAACACACGTCTCTTTGCCGTAGAACATTAAAAACTTTTTTTTGCCGCGGCCTGTGGATTAATGCCTATATTTTCTTAATTATTGTAAATAATGTTCAGTTAATTAAGAACAAAGGTTCTATCTAAGTTAATGCCCAAAAAAAGCAATCTATCACATAAATTCTGATATAAATTAATAATAAAAACCCACATTTTCGTAAAAAACGCCGAAATATGTGTTTGCAGTGAATGTAACGCCTTAACAGAAATTTGGTCAGGCAGCACTAAAGAAACCATGCAATAATGGCGGCTGCTCTATCTGTCAAACTGTCAGACGGTAATATCGGTCTATTATTCGCTTTTTCAGCTTCGCAAAACTTTAATACTTCATTGGCAATTGTTCTTGCACCATCCCGGATTGTTTAGGATGTTTTGGACATAATAATTCAGTGTATATTGGTAATCAAGATGACACAGTTCGCGCTCAAAGACAAGAATGAACTGAATGACAGGGCGAAGGGTTACCGCCAGGTGCGTGCGGGGCGGGTTTTAGTTCCAAAGTCGCCGCACGCCAAGTTATTGTGGTCAAGCAATACCTATATCTACTTTCTATGGCTTGGTAAAGATTGCACATTTGTAAATAGTATTCTACTTGACTTCATTTTAAAAATTTATTCCCTTTTGATGATTTCTACATAATTTAAGTGTACATTCAACATATCGCTTAAATTAAATTTGATCTGTATTTTTAACTCATTAATAAGGCTGGCGTCACACTACGCGTTTCTTCCGTCGTCTTTTTAACATCGCGTCAAATCCGCAACTGAATTTAGTAGTCACATACTATACAGAACAAACACACGTACGGACAATCTGTCAAATGTGGCGTGTTGCAATCAAAAACATTAAACGCGACGACACCGATTTTAAGTTCTGCAGGCGTGGAACGGATCAGACACGATCACCGCGTAGTGTGTTCGATAAGCGCATATTTGGAACGAAATGTAGCGGCGTTCCGCGACGTCAAAGACGCGATGGAAGATAGACCTAGTGTGACGCCGGCCTTAGAAAAAAAGGAGATATTACGTAATTAATATTGCCGATTGTTTCCTCGAAGAAATACAACCAAAATGAAAACAGTTTCGTTTAGGTGAATTTATTTTGCGCCGACATTGATTGATTTTGCGATTGCGACTATATAAAAAATTATCGTAAATAATCGACGGATAAATTTATTTATTAAATATTATTTTTTATCCTATTCAAATACTACAAGGTTTTTCAGCAGTTAGAACTTTTTTCATGCAGCCAAAACCACTTAATTTTTATTGCGGCCATTTTTCATTTTTAGGAATGTTGAACAAACTTTCGTCTTCCGAAAAACGTATTATGAAGATTTATTTGTATGAATAAATTGAGTTCGGCTATAAATATTTTCACTACTTAGGCGAGAAACGAAAATAAGCGGGAAACGCATTAAGCCTAAAAAAAAATATGGGATTTGTATGGATCTTTTTCAGGACCGCAGAATTTAAACTTATTTAGCGGGAAAACTTATTAAAAGTGAATTTATTAAGTGAGTTTCATTGTATTTCAAAGTTTAGAATGTTGAAGAAATTTTTTTTGTGCATGTGAGAACAAATCTCATATTAGGTAGACCTCTTTCCATATAACCCTTTCAGCCCGGATCGATACGATTGTGCGTTCACATTATATATATATATATATATATACCACTAACTAAACCGTTTTTCGGGTTCAAACCGACCTGCAATGATCGTGCGTCCACGTGCGCATGAACGCACGATCATTGCAGGCCGGTTTGAACCCGAAAAACGGTTTAGTTAACGGGAAATATATTTTTATGTGAACGCACGATCGAATAGATCCGGGCTGAAAGGGTTATGGCAATCGAAGTATGTACGAGGCACTGTTCCGTTGTGTTGGTGTTTATACCCACCCATAAACAACTACACACAATGAAACAATGTGCATTGTATTACGACTTACGCATACTAATTCGATTGTTTTTCTTAAATGGAAAGACTGATAGAAATGGTGCACCTTTGCAATAAACTTAATAAATACTGTATTTTTGAGATTTCTTATATAAAAATCTATACGTTTTTATTTTTTTATTATTAGGTTCTATTCAGATACAATTTGTACATATTTCATATAATGGTATGTATGTATAATGTTATTGTTGATATTTGTGTTCTTAGTCCTCCTCGCTAGGGGTTTCTGTGCTGAGGCGGACTAGTTTATACCTATTTATTTTCTATTTTTAAATTTAATTTATCTGCATCGACTTGATTCAGTTATACTTTTATCTTTTTTTTTAACTCTGCAATCTTTTCAATATTTTTGAAGGTTGGAGGAAGGATGTTGTAGAGTTTTGTTGCAAAATAGATATAGCTTCTTTGGCCAAAAGTTGTGTTGAAAGTTGGTATATTTACCATATATAACCTCAAAATTTACCAAGATATCAAGTAATATTTAACACTTTTATTCTCCAATGCAACGGGATGACATCGATCTACGATAGAACAACTTTTTCACTTTAAACCTTAGTATAATAACAAACCTATAGTACGTTTCCTAAATAGTATAACTCGAAATTTTCAATCAATTGTGTAAATTCTTTATTTTCTATTAAACAAGCTACACGGGGCCATTAATAATTTACATGCTACCCCCATGTTTCTATTTCTTATAAAACTTAAAGTACATACAATTTCATTTTCTTTGATGAACTATATTAATGTGTAAATTTATATTTTGTGCAATTTGGCTTAATCAAATTTTAAGTCTGCATTTTGTAAATATGAGAGAGAAATTTTGTCTAATATCTATATCTATAAAACTCAATGTCTGTCTGTCTGTTCTCTATACAAATCCACACCGTTTGTCCGATTCGATTCAAATTTTGCATACTTATGCTTTAGGACCCGGTGGGTAAGACAGGCAACATTTCCTCCCTATTCTCATACCCCTTCCCCTCGCCCTGACATATTTTTTATGCAAATCTGTACCGTTTGACCGATCGGACTCAAAATTTGGAAACTTATTCTTTAGGACTCGGCGGGTAATATAGGCAACATTTCGCCCCTATTTTCTTACCCCTTCCCATCGCCCTGACATATTTTTGATGCAAATCTGTACCGTTTGACCGATCGGACTCAAAATTTGGAAACTTATTCTTAAGGACTCGGCGGGAAATATATGTGACAATTCCCGCCTATTCTTTTAACCCTTCCCCTCCCCTGACATATTTTCTAAGTAAATCTGTACCTTTCGACTGATCGGACCTCAAAATTTGGAAACTTATTCGTTAGGATTCAGCGGGTAACATATGCGACATTTCCCCCCTATTCTTTTAACCCTTATATAATATATATTCGATCAAATCTGTACCATTCGAATTGAACCTTTGTTTACCTCACAAAATTATTTTAAACTTAATCCTTAACCCGTGCAACGCCGGGTAAGGACAACTAGTCTTAAATAAACCTGTAAATTTTTGTCAACAGACAGCTTATATTCACAATATACGTCTATGTCCTATCAGATCTCCACAAAGTGCTCCATGTGCTTCTTGTCTAAAGTTCTAGCTGTTCAAAATATTTTTTTTTATTAATCTAATCAACCCTTTTCTCATTGCATAACCCTCCAGTGAATGAAGTTGCGGTAAATCCGAGAGGTATTTCTTAATAAACGGAATAGCTCTTCGGGAACGTAACGTCATATATTAAATTAAATTTTGAATGGGGTTCTGCGTAATTAGAAACAATATTTGGGTCCCTTGAATTTAGAATTAACAGGGTTCTACCGCATTTATAAAATACAATATGTTTTTTTATTCAACATTATTTCCATATTATCAATTTGATAGTTCTTTCGGTACATCTATCTAAAACCACCGATAGATCACAGGAATGCTGCCGACGCTTACATCTTTTGTTAAAATAAAATACCAGCAAGTTTGTTGACCACCCATTTTGCTAAGCGACCTGGTTGGTGGAACAAAACTGGTTATTACGTTGAGGACTGGCTGAACGAAAAAATGTCTCATCATTTTGAAAAAATAAATAAGCCATTGCATAGTCTGATAGTTTAATATGGAACACAATTATCATACACATTAGCTCCATTTGCAGGGAGAGTATTTTTTATAACACAGTATGTTTGATAACGAAGAAGAAAGCAATTATGGTTAGGGAGTGATAGACAGAAAAAAGAAAGTACAGAGAAAAAAAGTATTTTGTACCTTCCATTGTTCCTTAGAAAAGCGTCTATAACCGGCGCAAACAGGTTGCCCTTGATAAGGTACCGGTTGTAGAACTCGTCCTTTAGCGCGATGATCTTTCTCATAAACCTCAGGGCGCCCAGGACCAGGAAAGTGTGTGTGGATCTCATTAGGACTAATATCCGTCGCAGCAGATCCTGGAATACACAGTACAGCATCGTTAGCGTGTCAGCAGGTGGGAACAGTCTCATTATGATTACTCGCCGGGGAGAGTAAAGATCAGTGTGCACCAGTTGGTCATTCTACTCCGCATGAAAAATTCAGCAGACAACAAACGACAACCTGCTCCACGCTCAACTCTGTACTGCCCTTTATGCAAGATTTATTCATGATCAACTCAATCAACAGGGGACAGACACGCCTCGCTTCACGCTCTACCTCAGATAAGAAATCTGTATTAACGTTCTGTTCCGCTAATATTGTGGGCGACGCAGAACACGAACGGTAATCTACAAACTCAATTGTCAGCGCTAGTTGAGGTAACGATACAGCGTACCTTGTTAAGTATACAGTGCTTGATGTGGTAAGTGTGGTGCTCCACGCAGAAAGAGAGCAGCTCCAGAACCAGCCCGAGCAGCTGCACCGTGTGGTACTCTTCCCCCAGGGGCTTCTCTCCGCACGTGTTGGACAGGAGGGGAGCTGAAAATATTACACGCGTTATGTACAGCTATTCCAATATTTACCATGGGTCAACAAGACTGGCACATCTTATGAGCGAAATATATTTGAACATCAAATGGGACAGTGACCTTTGTGCACGGTTATTGGGAACATCCGCACATCTTGATGCTCTGCGGTCTAATATGCGAAAGTTCTATTGTCCAGATACTAAAGTACTTACTTAATTACTATCACGCCGTTTCCCCGTGGGGTTAGGCAGAGGATAGAGCGCCACACTCTTCTGTCCTGACGTACAACTCTTGTCTCGTCCACATTCATATATTCATGTATGCAAGCCCGCCGGTTGTTGAGGCTTCTAACGGGACCATCTTCCAGTATCTGGTTAATTTGGTCATGCCACGTCTTCCGCAGTCGCCCCCTCTTTCTGGCACCATCAACACTTGCATTATATATCTTTCTTACCATTCTTTCCTCATTCATTCGCTCAACACGCTCAAACCATCTGAGCGACCCTTTTTTAATTCTATTAATTATGCTAAGATCTGCTTTACATTCATTCTTAATATCTGCATTCTTTACTCTATCATAAATTGATTTGCCACACATACGTCTGAGGGATCTCATCTCTACTGCATTCAATCTACTTTCGTTCCTCTTATCCCAGCTCCAGGCTTCGCTTCCATACATCAGTGTTGGTACCAGAATTCCATTACGTACCGCTTGTATTGCCTCAGTATACATATTTTTATTAGAAACTATTGCGTTCAAAGCACCGTTCACCCTACTCCCCGCAGTCACTCTCCTCTCGATATCTTTCTCAACATTCCCTCTTCTATCAAACATACTCCCCAAGTACACAAACTCATCTACCTGTTCCAAACATTAATTACCTACTAGAATTTCACACGTTGTCTTACTTTCCTCTTTCTCGAACACCATCACTTTTGACTTGTTTACGTTCATAATAAGGACACTTTCCTTGCATACATCATACAACCTGCTTACTAGATTCTGTAAGTCACTGTAAATCACTCATTTTCGCTCCTACATTCATACATTCCAGTTCTTTCACACAATTATCCACATACAAGTTGAACAGCCAGGAAGACATTAAATACTAAAGTAAAACCCTTTTATCTCCAAATTCCAAATGCCCAATCGAAGGGAGTCAAAAAAATATATTCAAATTGTGCCAAACCCCGATAAAAAATTTACAAAGGTCACGAAAAGCGCAAAACTAATGCATAATTTTTTTTTTTATATATTTTCACAGGTTCTGAGAAAACATCTGGGGAATAATTGGGCAAAAAGCTATGCACAAAGGCTGTTCGTTTATTTGTTATAACTTTGGTAAATAAAACTTTATAGATATGCATCGATTATGGGTTGCCTAGTAGAAAATAAGATGCTACAGGATTTTAGTTTGTTTACTCATGCAAGCTTTTAGCTTATTAATGTACCATTAACATTCACTGTAAGTTTTCAGTTCATTTATGTACCAATAACACTCGCAAGCTTTTAGTTCCTTTACATACTATTTAAAGTACTTTACATGCTTATTTATATACCATTAAAACTCACTGGAAGTTTTTAAATCAAATTAATTAATCAATTACAAAGATATACAGAAAAATCTAATTCACGAAAAAATATTAGGTTACTACTGGGATTCAAACCAAGGTCACCTCATTTCCGGGGCCGGTGCTCTGACCACTAAGCTATAGCAACCCTCTATGTTTCCGTGAATATATCGACCTTTTATGTAGTTTTTATTTTTATTAATTGATTAATTTTTTTTTTATATTTTTGTCCATAGAGCAATCCCCTTTTTTTTTTTTGATACGGTTGTTGAAATTACTTTGCAATGTCACCGCTAGATGGATGCCAGAATAAATTGAATAATTCATTTTTATTTGGACATACATTTATACAACAGATATTATATATATTCAAGAACACATTCATATTTGTGAAGTTGTAATTTTTTCAGAACAAAGTTCTGTGAAATTTTTAAATCAAATTAATTAATCAATTAGAAAGATATACAGAAAAATCTAATTCACGAAAAAATATTAGTTTAGCTTGTTTATGTCCCACTAACACTCGCAGCAAGCTTCTAGTTCATCTACACACCACTAACATTCACGCAAGTTTTTATGTATTCTTTTTTTAAGCATTTTTATGTATTCCTCATTCCACCTATGGATTGTTTATTTTTAATCCTACAACAATCTTAAGATCCCAATATTGCTATTTTTGGAATACGGCCGTAAGAAAGACAATCAAATTAGTATGTGTAAGCCGTGCATACGAGGCACATTGTTTCATTGTGTTGGTGTTTATATCTGTAAATACTAACACAACGGAACAATGTGTGTTGTACACACGGCTTACACATACTAATTAGATTGCCTCTCTTAAATAGAAAGAGGTCTCCACTAGCACTTAGCTTTTACTTTATTTATATACCACTAACGTATTGTAGGCTATCACTTTATTTATGTACCTTCTTGTCACAGCAAGCTTTTAGTTTATTTATGTTGCACTAATATCCACTGCAAGCTTTTGGCTTATTTATGTACCACTAACACCCACTAGAAGCATTTAGCTTATTTACATACCACTAACACTCAGTGGAAGCTTTATTTATGTACCACAAACACTTTGCGCGAGCTTTCAGTTCATTTACAGATCACTAAAATTCAAGCAAGCTTTTAGATTATTTATGTACCACTAACATTCAGTGTTAGCTTTTGCTTTATATATATACCACTAATATTCACTTTAAGCTATCATTTTATTTATCTACACTCTAACACTCATGGCAAGCTTTCAATTAATTTACAGGCCATTAACACTCAGAGGAAGCTTTTAGCTCATTTACATACCACTAACAGTCAGTGGGAGCTTTTGGCTTTTTTATGTACCACTAATATTCTTTGTAAGCTTTTCACTTTATTTATGTACCACTAACACTCACTGCAAGCTTGTAGTTAATTTAGAGTCTGCGTTACTTTTTAATACACTGATACATTGGTGCACACATGCATGCAATGTATGTATCAATGTATTAGTAAGCTTTACTTGCCATAGTTGGTTGACGGTGCAGGACAGCATGCAACAGATTTTCGTGGTAGGCAAACACTTATTTGTTTATTGAGGGCTTATTACCCTAGAGCTGTAAGCTATAAAACTTTTACATACAACTAACACTCACTGGAAGCTTTCAGCTTATTTATGTATCACTCACTGAAAACTTTAGCTTATTTATGTACCACTAACATTTGCTGTAAGCCTCTACTTTATTTATGTACCAGCCCTTGAGGTGAGTACTCGCGCTGTATAAATCATCCGAATCTTATTATTATTTACTGTAACCTAATGCTCCAGTACCAACCGCTCACAACTTTGATTTTTTTTGTAATTCTTATTTGACAATTATTATTATTTGAAATCCAGACGATAGAAAAAATAGAAAACTTCGGATTTTTCATTGAGTGATTGATTTCCGGCTGATTTGTTAGGATCGGTAATAAATGCATCAATCCGTTACTAATATTGATTTGCCTAATTACCAATGAGTGTCTGCACTCCGTGCTTGTAAAAGAAGTTGAGGAAGTCGGTCTTCTCCGACTTGTTAGCCGCCGACAGCATGTTCTCTGGGTCTAACAAGATTCTCAGAACACCCATCAGCTGCACAGCGCCGCCCAGCTCGGGGTCGCGGTCCCGGAGCATTTGCTCGATTATAATGTTCAGCAGCAACTGCTCCTGCAATGGGAACATTCATTTGTAAAACCAAATATATTATAGTACAAATGAAAACTAATAACCAACCTGTGAGAATACTATAATATTTAGGTAGAGATTGGGTTAATTTTTTACAAAGAGATGATCCATTTTTTTTTTTTTAAAGCGTTTATTATTTGTAACATATAAGACTATGATTTTATTGTAAAAAATTTAAAAATCATAAATCATAAGCCGCATCTTGTCTATTTCTGCGGAGCTGCTCCTCAGTGAATGGCATGCTGCTTTCCCCAGTACACATTTGTTTGAGACAGAAAAGAAAGTCATGCACTCATTAAGAAATGAAAATCTACAATGTACAGGTTGTATGTATGTTATTTTTAAATAGTCATGGTGCGCTGTCAGTTAATGACACTATCTCAAATGGTCAAAATTACTCAAATGAATGCGTGAAATATGATTATTACCTCTTCTGTACTGTTTGCTTGCTGCAACGTGTAATCTCTGACCACGGAGGGGGAGAACTCCACAATGTACGTCAGGATGTCTATAGAGGCCGTCTTGGTCTTTTGATCTTCAATTCCTAGCGTAATCTCCAATGCGGGCAAAATACCCAGCGTGACGAGCGTCTTGTAAAATGCGTCCTTGTCCTGCGGCTGCAGGTTCTGCGAGAAGTTGCAAAACTCCTTCAGGAAAAGCACGAGGTCTCTCCGCTTGGTGTCGGGGGTGCTCTCGTCCTGCAGCAACTTGAAGAGCTCGGCCAGGAACCTCTCGTCTTCCTCTATAATCTTTACAATCTCTACTTTATTGAAGAATATAAAACTAGAAAGGTTGCTCAGCAAGTTCTCTTCAAACACCGAGGGAGTGGGTAAGACTATATCGTGGATATACTGCACTCGGTACGTTTGATGTATCTTGGCTAGGAGTTCCGGGTTTTTGATAGGAATCGCTTCCCTGAATTTAGCTAATTCCCGGAGGTACTCGCGGTGCCGCTTGGGTTGAGCCACACTGGGGTCGTACTCCAGACAGCCCACCACGTCTAGGATGGTGTCTTCGGCGAACATCGTCTCCAGCAACGTGTTCTGGTTGAGAAGGAAGATGCTCTTGAATATCTCGTACAGATGGTGGAGGCCCTCAATATTATCCAGATCCTCGCACATGTGGAATAGATTGAGTAGTTTGCGGATGTAGTTGTCGGCTTCCAGAGCCATGGTGAGCTTTTCTTTCCGGGGAGCCGAAAGAAGGTTGTCACTGATGACCTTGCTGATGTCCTCTAGACGTGATAGTTCCGCAGCCGGCAGCTCTACCGGCGGGCAGTTGTCCGACATCTCCTCGAAACGTTCATCTTCCGACTCGTCTACTATATCTTGGGTGATCTCTACAGTGGGGTCCTTACCCTGAACCTGCAAACAATATACCATTGATTTTGTTACAAATTAATAAGATTTCTTTTAGTTTGTATACGGAAATATATAAAACAGAAATTAATTAATATGGGAAATGTGAACATCTGTTTTAGTATTCAGCAGTGAAATTAAACAAAGTGTTTAAAAAGTGAAAGACAATTTAAAAAAAAAATATGCAAACGTTGGAGATGTCCAATTAAGCTTGACAACAAAGCGACTTTCTGCTGACAGCCAAAAAGCTCAGCAGATTTATTTTTTGTGCTAATTTACTGATGCACTGTTTATTACTGTTCAGTGCAACCAACTAGATCCACTTTCGAGCATGCTGGAAGGCTCTCAGTAGCACTTGAGGATGCAAGGTGAGACGCATCCCGAGCATTTTACATAAAAAATAATAATCTGTGTATCTCAGATGGGTAACTAAGAAAACTCATCTCCTCTAAACGTGTTATTCCATTGTGCAATTTAAAAATGCATAAATCACAAGTAAACAATGGTTGAGTAACTGAGCGACATGGTGTGCGTGTACAGTACCTTACGTGTATGTACTCATTCACACATACAACATCAAAGATATGTTATCTATTTCGCTGTTACTCTTATTACTAATAAACTGATATGACAATAAATATTAAATCAGGTGTAATGGTTCCACTGATAGTAAAAAATGAAATAAAAACATTACATGTCATTTCATCTTGGGAATTAACCCCATTGACAATATTTGTTTGTATGGAATTTGTTTCACTAGAATTGCATATAAATATGTTATATCATTTTCATCTCAATGCATTGAGATTTAGTGGTATTTTAAAAGGAAGTGGCGCGTCTCGATTGCTTTACAACATTTTTATTTGACATCAGCAGACTGACGCAGTATGCAGACACTTCTGACGATTGCCAGTTATCCTCTGTACATATATTTTAACATGGAATTTTTTTTCTGAACAATAAACATCTTGAAAATGAGTTAGATGTAGCATGTTAGAAAAAAATCTATTTAATTAATAAATTAGCACATAAATTAGCACATAAATTACATTTCGACGAAATAAGTTCCCCTTTTAGAATTTCTTAGAAACTCTATGATAATGTTGGTCATCTATATAAGAAGCGTTTTATTATCAGATAAAGAATGTGACCTCATTATTAGATGTCAATGATAGTGCAGAATCTACCTAAATATTGAATTGGTTAGTTTTTCAAATTGTAAGAACATTATATGCACGAGAGGTACATGCTCATACAGGGTGTCTCATAGCTAGCAGCAAAAACTTTACAGGTGGATTCCTGCCTTGATAATCAGTCGAAAATGTTAAAGCAATTATGATAAAATATCAATAGTCACGGAGATATGAGATATCAAAGTTGGCATTTTTTAAAAATATTTCTGACTTATTTTTAGCAAAAAGTTGAACTATACAATTATATACATTACAATGGATGATGAAAAAGTCATTCACTTCAATACAACTCTAATAAAATGATATAAACCTTGTAAAAAAAAATTTTCAATTTTTGCAAGGTTTTTATAATTTTATTTGACTCTGTGAAATTTTTAAGCCTTTAGATGTCAACAATAGCAATCTTAATACTATATAAACAACACACCCCTTTTCTGGTCACCAGCAATGAAATAAATAACTAATTAGCAACGAAACTATAAGCTTTGTCAAAAAACCAATATTTGAACATAACAAACTCTCTAACTTTGAAGTGATTTTCTTTTGTATAATGGGTTCTCCTAAAATAATATTTAAGGCATTCTTTCAAAACAATAGTATTAATTTCTTATTTATTTTATTATAATTAATAAAATTATTAAATCTCGCATTTGGCGTCTTCGTTTGAAAATTGGCTTGACATACAATCAAAACAAAAGCGCCCAAGTGAAGCCGGATGTGATCTGACAATTCACAAATGCATTTCAGTTTCCGCTGAGCGGAAGTTTCGGCCGAAACTAGTTTTATTTGCTGAAACTGACCGAAACCGAAACTCTGGTCGGTCTTTAAAAATGAGTAAAGTAACCAACATTGTAAAGTGCATCTCAATTTTGAGACATTAAGATAGGGGGTAAATTTTTTATGTAAATTATCTGGTTTTAAATGGTTATCTGTGTCCCAGGCCCGACACGAAAAAGACCTATCTCAGTTTTTTTGTTATATTAAATGTAATAAAAATATGTAATTTTTACAATCAATATCAGTGGCTAACATACGAGTATATTGATTTGTTTTTTTCTCCAGGCGTAGTATAAAAAAAGTTATTTTTCACCCATTTCTACTAGAATGCCCACCAAGTTTAGGCTCATTAGAAACGTTCAATGGTCTCACCATTGAACGTTTCTAACGAGTATATAAAATTATAATTATATAAAATTATAATTATATTTTAGTATATAAAATCTATATTTTTTTTATTAAATTTATGAGTGGCTGTTTTCAATATAATTTAATTAATAAACATTTACCCACTTTTAAATGAGAATTTATTCTCGTGCTTAAAAGTGGGGGGCATTGTCATATATGTGTATATCTATTGTTAATGTAATTGTTAGTGTAAGACATTAGATTATATAAATAAGACAGAGACAAAGAAATATTAGATTAAGTTACAGAAATTAAGATATTAAATTAAGTAAACAAGATATAAACAGTACAAGAATACAAAAATGTAAGCCATTAGATTAAGTAAATAAGATATACACAAGGAAACATTAAATTAAGTTATAAAAATTAAAAATTAAGAAGATATTGTAATAACATTTAAAAGTATGTATATATATTGATTGTTTTTGGAAAGATTTTTTTCATTGCCTTATTGTGATTATTTTTCAATTTAGATTTTTCATAATTTATTTCTGTCTTCATTTCATTGGGAAGAGCATTAATGAGTGTGGGGCCACGTAGGACCTGTGCGACGGAGAGCGACAGGGGCCAGGGTGCTACGTCGGATATATGCGACGGGCACAAAATTAATTATTTCTCGACGGCTGCGTATCTAATTTGAAAAATGTGATTTTTTCCCAGTAGAGAAATCCAGTGGTTACCTGTCATTCCATTTTCAACTCAAAAACATCACCGATTATATTTTAAATCAACAATCAAACCAGCAGTTTTTTTACCGTCAAAATTGTATAGGAAAGTTGTAGATGGCGCCCCGAATGCGTGTTGCACAATCGAAATTCAAATATTCCGTCATCCAAGGTCATGCACAAACTGCGCGGGAAATACGATTTATTTTTTTCAATTTATTTGTACACGTATACACAAATATATACAATATCTTTTGCGATATTTGTCGATTTTTGTTGGTTTATGATTCAATTGAATACTAACAGGTATTTATTAACAAAAATACACACAATTATGTTGCATTTATTTGAAATATGTGTGTGTGTGAAAGTGTGTTTTGAGTGCGATGTTCCGTTCTGTGCCGTGCCGTGCAACAAAACATACCACACAGAAGAAGATTATTAGGCAGGCATCAAATAAAAATAGTAGTGTTGTCTCTAATAAACAAATAAAAATAAATTATTATTTTTCGTATAATGTTGCGCTGGCAACATTATCGGAATTGAATTTTTTTTTTTTTTTACTTAAACGATAAAAAAATCATTGCATTACGACAATTACGATAAAATAATATGAATGTGTGTTTTTTTTTAAAATACGCATGTTTTCATGGTTTTTTCGTAAAAAGAAAAATCACAAAAAGTCTATGGGCTTAGGTGATTTATATTGATGGAATTTTTATTGGCCCTAGAATGGTTAAAGAATGATACTCCTTGATAGGAGAAATGGTGTTGGGCTGTGTTAGTATTACATTTAGGTATCAAAATATTTCCAGCTGATCTCGGTCTATTACTTCTTCTTATTCTTCTTCATCAGCCTTCGTCTCTCCACTGCTGCCTCCTCCTTCTCTTTCCATCCTTCCTTGTTGTTTGCTAATTGTAGCCATTTCTTTCTCCCCACAGCGGCTATATCATCGGCCCATTTCTTTTGAGGTCTTCTGATGCCTCTTTTATTCTCCCATGGTCTCCATTTCAGAACTCTGGGAGGCCATATTGTAGCATCCTGCCTTGCAACATGTCCTGCCCATTGCCATTTTAGCTTCACTACACGATCCATGATATCCACTACTCTAGTTCTGTGCCTTTCATCATTTCTAATTCTATCTCTTAGGCTTATTCCAAGCATGGATCTCTCCATGGATCGTTGCGTGCATTTGAGCTTTTCTACACTTTTCTTTGTAAGAGCCATAGTCTCCACTCCATACGTCATCACTGGCAGTATGCATGATTCAAAGGCTTTTCTTTTTAGGCTAATTGGAATCTCTTTGTTCTCGAAGATATGTGTGAGTTTGCCAAAAACAGTCCAGCTCATTCCTATTCATCTTGGCAATTCTGCTGTTTGGTTATCTTTGTTCATTTTTATCTTGTGTCCTAGGTATATATATTCATCTACTATTTCAACATTATGTTCTCTGGACTCAATATTTTTGTTTTATTTATATTCATCTTAAGTCCAACTTTGCTCGAAGCCTTGCGTAGTTCTTTTAATATTATACTTAGTTCTTTGATATTTTTACTTACAACTACTATGTCGTCAGCAAATCTTAGGTGACTTAAATATGTGCCATCTATCTTCACACCTTTGTTATCCCAATTCAGGGTCTTAAATACATTTTGTAAGGCTAACGTGAAGAGTTTAGGCGAGATTGTGTCATCTTGTCGGACAACTTTTTCTATTTTTATTTTTTTCAGTTCTAGTGTCGTCAATTATAACAATCATAGTTGCATTTTCATATATAAAGTTTACTATTCTATTACTAAAACATCCAAATGTACTATTATTGATGTAAATTTTGTGAATTTGAAGTATCGCAAATTTTTTATAAATTTGATTAATATTTAGGACGGTATAAATGTTGTAAAGTTCCCTTGTTGGGAATATTGAGGGAATATACTCTTATTCTTTCAATTAGAGCGAAAACAATGACTTTAGGGTCCGCTGGCCAGGCGTACTCTGCTTGTAGGCCGACCCCGTGAGGCGTGCGCGCGGGTTGCGCTTGCTTGCCTTGTGTTGATATCTGTGCGTTTTTTTGTGTTTGAGTGTTCTTTTTATGATGAATTTCACTTTTTCCTATAGGACTTAATTAGGTAGGACCATCGAATATTTCTAATGAGCCTAAACTCGGTGGGCATGCTAGTAGAAATTAATGAAAAATAACTTTATTATACTACACGTGGAGAGAAAAACAAAGCAAAATATTTGTATGGTAGCCACTGATATTGAATATAAAAATTACATATTTTTATTACACTTAATATAAAAAAAAAACTGAGATAGATTGCTTTCGTGTCGGGCTGGGTAAATTTTGTATGGACTGTGACCATTCTTCTTTAAAATATCTTTTTTTTTTATCCGAACGATGCTGATAGTTTTAAAGATATTAACGCAGCAATATACTTCATAAATAAAGTTGCAACTTATTTTGATTCTTAATGCAAAATTATTGTCAGATAGTAATTAAAATTTACAGCTTCCGAAATGGAAATCCAATACCAGACTTAACTCTGCGCTATAATTAACTCATATTAATTGTGGGTGCATGAACTCTGACCATAAACAAAGTTCACCATCTGTTTTAGGAAAAAATAAAACCTTAGTGATTAATAATAAAACTATGATTCAGAAATTGAAAAGACAAAAATAATAAAACGGGAATAATGTAATACGCAGTACGCAATATTTAAGACAAAACTGTTTTTCTCATTTTCTACAAGAGTGACAAATTTTAGAAAAAATTAATAAAAATAAATTTACACTTCAGTAGGAAACATCTAAATGTAAACAGGATCAAGACCACCCCTAGCTCCCGACTAACAATGAGTAAAAAATGCAAGTGGATGACACGATTTCCGTTTGGTAGTGTATTCACAATTTCTCCGGTTTTATTTTATATTACATACAATTAAATTCAAAATTATTTTTTAATTTTGCGAGAACTTCAGATTGATTGCTCGCATTTGACCTATGCAGTTATTTGATATGTGGAGAATACGTTGGCAGCACTGGGCGAACAGCCGGAAACGTCAGTCGACGCGTAGCCGTACGTGGAGACCCGGTCGCGACTAGAAGCGTTATCTGCTTAAACCATTTTTCTGCAATTACTGTTGTATTTAAATATATCTGCTAATGTGTGATTGATTCCACAACTGGGGGCTCGTCCGGGATCGTAATTGCAAGAAAAAAACGGAGCTTACGCGGATGAAAACAGACGCAACACGTGGTGACGCCATTTTGACATACCTACATGATGAAAGAATTGCTTATTAAGACGAGATTTAGAATGATTGAGAGACTGTAAAAGCGAAGAAAAGATTATTTTACTGTGCAGCGTATATTCTGTGTGTCACCTAACCAAAAAATCAGACGTAAAAGCCATTACGACGATCGACGATTGACATTCAAGTTCGACGCCGAATTAAGATGCATACTCGGAGCGCAATGGCTAGAGAAGGCAGTGGTAGCTCACCGGACGCCGAAACAGCAGGAGAGAATGTGAGGTTCCCGTTCAGGGACCTGGAAGACTCGTTAGAAATATTCAATGGAGATGACAGACAGCCTGTAACAAAGTGGATAGCCGATTTCGAGAGATCGCGGCGATGGCGAGTTGGAGGGAGATTGAAATGGTGGTTTACACCAAAAAACTAATCAAAGGGACCGCACAGATGTTTCTAAAGTCCGAGGGAAAGATCGGAAGCTGGACAGACTTAAAAGCGAAGCTCACGGAAGAATTCGCGCCAAAAACGAATGCGGCTAGTATTCATAAACGACTAGCATCGTCCCCCAAACTTATCGACGAAAGTTACATTCAGTATTTCTATCGAATGAAGGAGATCGCCGCCCAAGGTGACGTCGACGGCGCCGCCTTAATGGAATACGTTATCGAAGGGATCGAGGATGCTGAACCAAATAAAGCCATACTGTATGGTGCGCCGGACTTGAAGGCCTTCAGGAAAAAGCTGGACATCTACGCAACAATGAAGTGCAAAAGTAAGCCGACACCACCGACAAAACAGATGAGTATGCACTCCAGACCCCCTCTAGCAGCGCAGCCCGCAGCAATAGTATCAGGTGCTTTAACTGCGGAGGCATAGGACACAGATCAGGAGAATGCAAGTTCAAGAGCAAAGGAACTCGATGCTTCAAGTGTGATGCCATCGGTCATATAGCGTCAAAGTGCTCCAAGATCAATGACGATACCTCAGAGAAACTTACGCTTAATATAACAACACAACAGTCGGTTACCCAGCTTTACCAAGACGTCCTATTGGCTGGAAAATCTGTGAAAGCTTTCATAGACACCGGAAGTGACCTGAATTTGATGACGATGTCGCAGCTCCTTAAGATGGACCAAGTGGACTTCCTCGATGACCCTATTGAGCTCAAGGGAATAGCGGAGAAGAGGGTGACAACAATTGGATGCTTTGAGACGAAAATAAAGATCGACAACTGCGAGTTCCCTGTTACTTTTCACGTAGTTCACGACGTTGCGTTGCCCATGGCTGTCCTTCTTGGAAGAGCCATCCTACGGAATGTTGACGTGGCAACGCGAGCCGACAGAGTTGAGGTCACCAAGAATGATGTAGAAGAACAGGTGAAAAGCCTATATCTGGTGGAGACCAACGAAGCTAACCGTGTAGATATTAGAGACGGGAAATACAGAGAGCGAGTGGAAACCATTATCACAAACTGTCCCAAAGAGTCAGTCCGAAGAAACAGAGACGAATTAGAAAAGTCAATCACGAGGGAAAGAGAAGAATTGGAAAAGACAATCACGAAAAACAAAGAAGAATTGGAAATGACGCACAATACGAATGAAGAACAATTGAAGGAGACAGTCATAAGGAATAGCTATGAATTGGAAAAGACGGTCACGAGAATCAGAGAAGAATTGGAAGCGTCCATAACTAGGAAGAGAGAAGGGTTAGAAATGATGGTCAAAAGGTACAGAGAAGAATTGGAACAGACGGTCACGAGGAGCAGAGAAAAATTGGAAGACATTATCAAAAAGAAGCTGCAGAGAGAGGACAGACGTAGATCAAATAAAGGAAGGAAGGCAAGCGGGAAATACGGAGTAGATGGCTTAGCAGCTGTCAAGCGGAGTCAGGACCCCAGCAGCGATGAGGAATCATCCGGGACGGATGACCCGCAGGAAGGCCGAGATGTGGAGAATACGTTGGCAGCACTGGGCGAACAGCCGGAAACGTCAGTCGACGCGTAGCCGTACGTGAAGACCCGGTCGCGACTAGAAGCGTTATCTGCTTAAACCATTTTTCTGCAATTACTGTTGTATTTAAATATATCTGCTAATGTGTGGTTGATTCCACATATATATATATATATATATATATTATATATATAGATATATATATATATATATATCTATATAATATATATAATCACGGCCAACAAATAATTTTATTGAATGAAAGGGTTCCCCAAACCCATGAAATCTTATATATACTACGGCAAAAATGTCTAATATACTTCGCAGACGGTTTATTTATAATTAAATCGGGAATTGGTCGACCAATTTCAATAATACGTTTCTTTTCACTATGCGACAATCGTGAAAAAGGTTTATGAATCAAAAATTTTATAATGTCTTCGATGACAATATTGTCATGAATAAATGTATTTTTTATTGCCATTATTGCCTCAGATATAAAATGTTCAAAAACTTACATTTAACGAACTTTCTTTGTAAATTACCGTAATCTTAACTCACGTAAACAGAAACGGATTGAATTTATACGATTAACTGTAATCAATGAACTCAATAATTCAAATTAAAATAAATATCGACAAGAACAAACACATTCTTACACTTTCAGCAGATGAATGACAGTTGAAATTCAATTCACACAAGTAATGCGCTAGCTGTGGAATTTGTAAAAGTGTCATTTCTTCAAACGACGTGCGCACAATTCTCACATCACATTGGACCTTTCGAAGAAACACGCTATAATATGAAAAATTTACTTGTACATTATAAAAACTCACAGACTTAGAGGATAGTAAAAATATACGGTTCAGGATGACTTTTTGACTAGATCTATGGAACAAATTTTTTTGTGAGGTAAATGAAGAATTGACATGAAGTTAGTTACAGAAAAGTTGGAAATAAAAATTCTAGCCGTAGGACGAATTATGGCTAGAATTATAAATCGTAAAAAAAAACAGATGTCACGTTAAAAAGAAATGTCAAAAATAAAATTTCTTGCCGTAGAACGAATTACAGCTAGAATTTTAAATCAACTTTTTCTTAAGATAAGGATTATTTAATTAATATTTGTTTTCCAGAATCTTTACTGATGCACAGCTTTTTTGCTTGTATGCGCTGTACGCCACTGCTACTATATATATATATATATATATATACACATTTTGATTTGCACACAAAAAACACAAACAAAAAAAAACACACTCATATTAATGAACTTTGCTTTTAAAGCGGCTCGCAATTAATTAGGGTTCATTTTATGACGTCCACAAACTTGTGTGTTCGAAAATGCCACGTGCGCAGGCAAGCAATAGTTTACTGAAGGTTGAGAATACTGTCATATAACTCCGATTATTGGGGGGTTCCAAAATGTTTGAAGTGACAGTGCAGTTTAATGTATTAGCATTTAAAAGCCTAATCAACATGACCACTAACAAAACGAAAGTGTCTCTCGGTTTGCGAAAAAGTCAAAATTATTCGTGAAATAGAACGCGGCGCCAGTAAAAAGTTTTCACTATCGTCTTCTACAGTTTCATCGCTCTGTAAAAATAAGGATGTTTGTTTGGCTGCTCTTAAAAATAGCATCACGCAATCAAAAAAATTTTGAAAGTGATATTTACCTATCCCAGAAATAAGGAGTCCCGGCTATAAGGAGCAAATTTTGTCAGTCCCATCGCGCTCATTATAACCGAGTTCGACTGTATATATAATGTTAATTTTTTTTACTTATGTCCAAATGTTATTTAAGAAATTCGAAATTTATGCACACTTTGATGATAATGGAGAGCATACTGTAATCACGCTCATATTTTTTTCCGATTTTAAAAGTGATCCAGTAATTTTGTAGAGTATTATTTTTATTTAGTTGTAAGTGGTAAATAAATCTGATCAGTGGAAGATCCCATTTTCCGTTAAAATAAATTTAAAATATGTCAATTAATTAGTACCTATTTGATTGAAAAATATCAATGAAAAGTTATAAGCCTAATTTGAAACATTTCTCATATAACCTTAAACTTTTGTTAAATTCCTATAAACGCCAACACAAAACAATTAATCTAGATAAATGTTGGCTTTTGATTAACACAATGTGATACTTTTATCAAGTTAAAGATGTCAGCTTTCAATGCAAATGTCTGACAGTTGCCCTGTCAAGGCCAACAACATTAAACTACTCACATATAAAAAGTAATATCCGATTGCCGCTTGTGAAATCTTATTTATTACCCTTGTACATGTTACTGTAAATAATTCATGTTTACAGCGAAAATAATGAAACAGGACAAATAATGAAAGCTGCGAATTAGGTTATGTGGAATCTGTAGATCTTCCAAGCAGAACAATTATTTATAGCTTAATTAAATACAACTTTTACAAAAGTTAAATAATAAGAGTACTGAAATAAACATTAATGCACCTAATCAAAAACTAGATGGACAATTTATGTTAGACAAATATTTACATGTTGTACCTTAGAATTCAATTAACCTTGAAATTTTTTAAGTGTTTTTTTTTTGTAAAATTCAATAATTGTTAGCAATAATCAAATGCAATATTTAGATAATTGTAATTAATTTAGAAATATGTCACTTCTTGGAAAAGATTAGATAAAATTGCTTACCTGTGGTAATCCTATGCTCACAATTAGTTGTGTCAGCGCAATTTCAACCAACTATTTTATACAATGGTCACATAATGGTTAGTGAAATTAAAAAGTGACTACGAAGGCCACTCGAGTCTACAACAAGAGAGCTGCGAAAGAGTTACCTGACATATCTTCTCCCAGATCTCGTCGCATCCCGCCTTCTCTTGGAAGCTGAGCGCCAGATCGAAGTTGTCCCCCTCGGACCAGACGATGAGCGTGTCCTGCTGCTTCTGGTAGGCCGTGTCGGGCTGAATCTTGCTCTCGAGGAGCAGGCTGCCGTCGGCCTCGGCGCGGACCAGCAGCGACATGCCCCGCAGGCGCTCCACGTAGCACGAGGACACATGCCCCGTGCCCCTGTCGTCCCACTGCCGATCCGCGTTCAGCGCGTACAGCTTCACTCTCCGGCGCGTATCCGTCATCTTGGACAATTATAAGACTGTGTCAGAAGACCGATCGAACTGACGAAGGACGGATCACCTTATCACCATCACCCTTCACGCACTGTTCGTGAAGAGGTATATCTAGTAAATATAAATATCACTGTCATAGCAATTCCCGGATAAGTATGAACCTGCGGCGTTAATTCACACAATGGAACGTAAAGCCTATCCGAGACGTATACATCTTACTATCACGATCGCGCCGTTTTGCGAAGTTGCGTTTGTTTATATTTTTATTATTTACATAGTGATACGAACGCGATTTACAAAATCGACGTGTTTTTCCACATCTTTCGACGGCAAAAATCGTGATTAATTATCAATCACAAACACATCACAGAATTGGCACAACATCCCGGTTACGCAGTTTTATAGCTCTGAGGTGAGTATCGCGTATGTCGCGAACGGATTGACGATTTGCTAATTTAATTTATCGATTGTCAACCGAGATTTTATTATTACAATCGTCAAAATTGACGTACCTTCAACGAAGTACAACATCAATTATCGCCATATTTGATTCACAACAACGCTTGCTGTGCGGGGTTCACGAGTCTTTTGACAAAATCGCAATGGCGCTGGTGGGAAATTTGAATGACAACATTTTTACAGGCAAATAAATAATGTTTTCAGGTTTTCAAAGCAAATTTCTTCGACAAAGCAAAAAAGTATCTATTTTATAAAATTTAATCTAAAATATTTTGTTACTAATAATCCTTTACTTTATAAAATATTCAAAATAAACATAAATAGTTGTCAACTTGCATATCATAAACAAGAATATAATATATGACAAGAGAGAAACGAAGATTTGAAATTGTTTTATCGAAAAATATATTAGTATCTACTCAAAAAAAAGTGACATCGGTTTATAAATTAATGATAATGGCTGTATTGTGATATGCCGGAATGTGACGCGAACCACGTTATTATCTTGTCATATCGCAATACCGAACATGAAGTATGTACCGCGATCATGCCCCGATCCCAAAAAATACACGACATGTGTTCGACACGCAGCATTGCAACGCATCCCCGAGCGGACCGACCCTTTGTCCGAATGCAGAAATACCTTAGCAATTGTTTAAGAAAAAAAAACATTGCAACGGACCATTTCTCTTAGCGTCGCGCGTTATTAAAGAAATAACAAACCAAGGATTGGAAGGCCAAGACATCGTTGAAGATATTAAAGTGCATGGCCTTTTGTTAATAGAGACAATGCGTTCGCACCCTTTGTCCCGAAGAAACATCTCGGAAGGAATAAGGCGAGAGATACTTTTTTACGGCGGGATATATATATTTAAAGCGTCCATATAAAACAATAGAAGAAAATAACAGGCCCAAACGTTAACGCGTAAGACAATAGCTTTTGGCGTCTGGTAAAGGGTCGCCAAATGTTTTAAAAGAAATAAATATTCTGGAGAAGAAAAGGCAAAACAATATTTTTGAAAGTCTGCGCAATAAACGGGCTTTTGTCCCCGATGGACAATACAGACGTCTTAGAAAGCGCGGGACATGCCGGCCCCGCACGTGGGTTCCTTCTGCGATAGACACTTTCCGCTAGATGAAATATCAATTCGTACAAATTATATATAAAAAAAAGAGAAAAGAAGAATGATGTGCGTCAATCAATTGAGAAGGTAGACATATCTACCACTAAAATAAGCGCTAATTACGGTTAATAATGTAAAGAAAATGGCAGGCATTCAATTATAATCGATCACACGGGTAGATGGCACTAGGGAATAATTAGTATAGATTCTAAAACAGTGATCTGCCTAGCCTCCGTAGTCAAAACTCAAAATTAATGTAAAAGCTAGATATGTACGTAGAATAAGATTTCTTTCCTGTGCAATACGTAACGATATAGATCGGTTAAAAATGACCGCATCTGTTTAATTAATTTTGATACACTGGTAGCCGGCGCCACGGGTGGGCGTCGTAGACCCACGTACCGACATTATAGCGAAGTGGCAAATAAATAGATAAGTAGTCTAAGATTGTAAGATTTCATTCGATTTACTTCCGTTGTAATAAGTAGTGACCCAGATTATATGAAACACCTGCTTATGATCATGAAATTATATTCGGACAAAGGAAATGCATGTTCGTATAACTCCAGCAAACTTTGGATATATTTCCTTTCTTCGTACCTATGTGTTTATAAGTTATGATTCTGTAACAGCGCTATTTTTTGTGTAAGGTCAACCATGTAATTGACCGCAGTTAGATACAATATTATATTTGTTTCTAATCTCAAAATAATTATTGTTTGCAAAATTTTCAACATTTTTTGTATTCATATAGAGGTCTCACGACTCCGAAGGTTAATTGTAATTAAAACTTTATTGTATTATTTTCTATACTCTTATGCACAATGTATTGTGATACGGAGTGAAATTAGATTGATTACGTATATCATTTTTTTTTGTTGTGATTTTAAAATTGTTTATATAATATAAGGGAATTTAGTGTCTATGTGCTCTCTACTAATTTGTTAGTTTTAATGATTACTAAGAATAATGTTAATTTGTTAGTTTTAATAATTCTTAAGGAGAACGTTAATCTATCAGAGATTATGCAAGTTCTCGATTATTATTTTCTTAAGGTATTAATTAATATTGACAACTGAAGTAATAAAATATTTTTTGTGAATAAATATAACGATTGTAGATACTCAGGTGACACAGTTAATGAAATGTAAGATCGCAATTAAATTTCTCTGGCCTTTGGAAATGTGTCGGCAAAAAGAATTTTCCGAATGATTTTTGTTCTAATTGTAGTAATATGTTATCCATTGTGGATAACATATTACTACAATTATTTCATTAAGAAACCGAACTACGGACTAGTCGTAAATACATCCAAAAATTTTAAACTATTTCTCTTGCCTGTTGTTCTAAATGGGAACTTTACCGAACTATAGAAGCCAGTATAAAGTTTAATCAACTTTAACGAAAACTCAAAATTATTTAATTAAAACACAGTGTTCACTACATAGGTGACATGGAATTTACGATTAGAAATAAGTCCGTTGAATTTCCTAATAATAGTAAATTCCTAATAATAATAAATAATATACCCCTCCTGTGAAAAGTATAACACGAAAGCACAATGCTCCTCCACAATATTAGTTTAAATGATTATTGCCAAAACTTATGGTAGCAAACTATGATTATACAAGGATTGACCTTATCTACGCCAGGTGATTAGACAGTTTTATGTAAACTTGACATTTGAAATTATGAAAAATAAGCCTCAATGACAGATTTTGGAAAAAAGTTTATGTATATGTACCTACAATAAACAAACCAATGGGAAACTAAACACTGATTTCCCAAGAGTTCGAAGACCAGCTGATTTAAAAATTAAAATTGATCCCGGACCAAACTAGATAAAAACTGAAGGCATATTTGTTACATATAAAAAATATTCTGCATTTAAATTCCATATTGTTCAAAATAAACGTGTGTTATTGTTTTATTTTTATGTTTATAATTAATTTAGTTATTGTTTACGCGTTTTTGTTACGTTACGTTTATGTTTATAATTAATTTAGTTATTGTCTTTGAACAAAATTTTTAATGAAAATAAGTAAAAATATGCAATAAATATATTGTCACGAAATTATTTCGCACCGACCGGTATAATAAAAATAAAAATAAAAAATATCCAATTATCATATATAAAAAAAGGGATGCACATCACTACGATGTTGCGCCGCCTAGCGAAGAGAAAAACTTCATTTCAGAATGAAGACTTCAACACGCACACGTTCACCAATTTAAACACTACAATGTGTTCGCTTCATTTGTAGTCCTACTTAGTACAGAGCGGACCCATCTCTCGCGTGCGGCGAGTGCTCTTTAGTACAGAGCGGACCCATCGTTCGCGTGCGGCGAGCGTTCGCCGCTCTGATCTCCGATACTCCGATCAGTCGTCCTTGACGTTTCGCCGCGAGCACCGGTTGTGGCGGGCGCGACGCGCGAACACGAATGAGTGCCATATTTTACCCTAGTTTTTGATGTCGTGTTTATTTATAATATAATATATTATAACGTGCACGTTATAATAGTATGATATATTACAACGTGTATACGTATATACATATATAATATAGTGTTTATATACCTAAAATCTTTAATGCGTGCGGTGACGTATAAAACAACACTTAATTAAAGCTGGAAACAAAAATAAACACACAAGAGTTTTAAAAACAATGTTTTAACATAGAATGCTAAAATAAACACATAAGTTGCAATGAATTAAAAATGTTTTTAAACAAATTTAATGTTTATGTAAAAAGTCTCGCACACACTGATAAAAATAGATTTTAAATGTTTTGAAAACCGCATCCAAAAAAATATGTTTTTTAACTTACTAAAACACTCGTCGTATGTTATTAAAATGTTTCACTAATTCAAAGATGTTAATTAAATACCGATAATTGAAATAAAAAAACAACTCACGAAATACCAAAAAATCAACTAATCTCTCAGTATAGTGCGAGTACAAAAAGGTACCTTTGTTGAATCTTTGTAATAGGCTAATACAATGTACTGAATGTACCCATTGAGCCATTTACTTAAAATTTAATGGTCGCGTTCATATTTGTATGTGCGGCGACGCTCCTGTACTGACCTGTACTCACTGTGCTGAATATTCAAAATGTGCTATTCGATTCCCACTACATTGTGCGTTTCGTGCGATGTGCGTTTCGTGCGAGCCTCGCACATGTGCAGTGTGTGCACAGGAGCGCCGCCGCCGCAAATACAAATATGAACGCGACCGTATGGGTCTGCTCTGTACTATGTAGGACTACAAATGAAGTAAATGTGCGATTAAAAACTTGTGTATTGTACGCTTCAGTACAATGTAGTACTACATTGTATTACTTAGTACAGAGCGGATCCATTGCTAGCGCCGCCGCGAGAAGGCTCTTTGCCTTAGAATTGCCCTGCTAACGAAATCCCAGTTCTTTTCTGCATACAGTACTGCCTCCAACCACGACTGTACTCAAGGGTCCGGGATCCATGGAATAATTCCACCCGGTAAATTATAAGAAAGAGTGCATCTGTTCCCCACGGAAACAATAATAACAGGTGCGGTCCGCTGAGTTCGCTTCCGAAGCCGCCGATGTACTCGCAGGCCGGGAGTGCAGAGCGCAGAAAATTCTTCAAGTCCAGAATCCGTGCCAAGTCGTCGCCTCAGGTGGTAAAACAAGTCCAATAAATCCAAAATCGTAGCCAAGTCCAAATGCAGAAGTCAGTAGAAAATCCAGAGTCCAAATCCAAAGAAGAAAAGCAGGGGTCAAGCAGGGTGTGAAGTAAAAGTCAGAATAAAATGTTCCAGTAGGCGTACTCGGCAGAGGCTCCCAGCAGAATGAGGCACTCGCCCGCCCGGCACAGTATTTATACAGACCGGAAAGCTTCCCCCTGACTAGCGCCGCCGACCAATCAGCGCGCTCGACTCACCGGGCGCTCCGAGCGCAAAACAGACGGCTCCCGATGCCGATTCGCCGATTAAAATTGAATATTTTAATCGATAGCAAATTAAACGCCACCCCCCCGGGGATTTTAACACATCATCTATACCAATCTATGTCTTGCCCATAGGATGATGTCGTTTACTGGAACCGCAAGAGTGAATTTACCTAGTTATTCAACAAAATATGCCGATTTACCGCGGCATTTTCAAGAATTAATTTACATTTAATTCGGTTAAAAATAGTAAACATGATTTTACGAGATTCTAAGTTATACCATTAGATAGATCTCAACCAAGCGCATCCTTCGGTGATATTTTCAAGTATGTCGGATAGATATTAATTGCGTAATAGGCAGACAAAGTATGTCACCACAAATAAAGCGCGCTAGCGCACTTACAGACATGCAAAAACATATCACTCCCATAGATGTTCACATGAGGAACACAATAAAAAATGTTTCAGCTCGCCAGGACGTCTGTAACGTCCGTAATCAGAGTTCAAAATATTCGCTGGCGGCCCTACTCCAGCCGCACGGCGCCATCGTGGCGCCGGGTTTTTTCCATTGGCCCGCGCGGCCTGAGAACAGGCGGCGCGGTCGGCGAGTCTACCAGGGCCCGCCCAAGATATTCTACTCTCTTATAAACATTTTTCATTTTAATTTCTACTTTACAACACCACACAAAGGACTCATTTGGCACATTTAAAATACTTATGTATTTTTACTTCCTCGCCTCTTCGAGGCAGGACATTTACATTAATTCCATCAAAATAGCGGCCATTCTATGATGGTCCGCGGCGCTCCGCGCGATTTAAAAATGATTTTATCCCCATCGCGCGAGCTTTCCCTGTATATCAAGACCACGAAACATCAATTTTATTCAATATTACATTTACAAATGTCTTATCTAATTATTAAATATTTCATTCTTAAGATATTTCATTAAATATTTCATCAAACTTAAATATTTCATTTTCTTAAGTATTTCAAATATTTCAACACTTTATAAGATAAGACCAAAAAATGCAATTTCTTCGTGGAATTTCTTCAACGCCCTCCGTCGGAGATGTCAAACACATCGCGTCGGTGCAGTATCCTCTCAACTAGGACCGCAGCGCCGGCTCGCTGCCCGCGCCGACTATCCGCCTGGAGGCGAGGTGGGTCCCCACGTACGGCATTCGCCCATACAACGGACCTGGGCCCTACTAAGGGCCAACATTCACGTCTTCAGACGGGTCATCATCATCATCATCCCGTCGTCATAATTCTACCTGTCCGATACAGCATCCATTACTGAATCAGCCGAAGCTAAAAGTATCATACTAATTATTGTTTATTATTTTCTTTCAGGACCCTTGAAACCGTACAACCTCTCGATTTATTCAAAATCCGTATAACGTCGTATAAAATAGATCGATTAGTGATAATATTTTTTCTAATAAGTCCTTGTATTCCAATGTCAATATTCGATTTGTCATCCGCGATATAACTTGCGGGAATCATGTGCAATTGAGTGTAATTTAAGAATCTGAATCCTGATTTACGTTCCCAGGGGATCGTTTTGTTTTAAAAATAACAATTTGCAATACTACTACTATAATTATTGCATAAAACCTTGTACACAATTAATTGCGATAATAATCTTGTAAATTAATGTGAGAAGTGGAGGTTACCCACATCGATACTATAAAACAAACGCTATTGTACCTGAAGATAATTGAACGCGTGTTGTAAATTAACTAAAAAAATAACAAACCTACGTGCATCTGAATAAAATCCAGTCCAAAATCTCCACCGCGAAATACCTGTAGAAGCCTTTCATATGGTTCATTATCATCGAACTATAGTCACATGTCCACTGGGGATAAAAAAAAATGAGTAAAACCCGATAATTAATATCATGAGCGAACTTGCCGAATACCTGACCGCGTATGGACCAAAGCAACGGCGAGCAGAGCGACATTCTGGAATTGGGTGGATGAGGGACAGCCTTGCAGATCCTCTGGACCACGGACGGGCACGATGCGGCAACGGAGATTCGAGACCGCGCGAACGGTCTCGGAGGCTGTGAAAATGCATCACTACGCCCGGCGGTCTCGCGCCGCAAGCGTCAAGACTTCCATACAGAATTCTCAATTTAGCTCAGTTCTTGTTTCCATATTTATGATTGCTTTATTACCAGCCATAGACCAGGATTAGTGTTTTTTATCCACCAATTAGACTCTTTACTTATTATTATAACTTAGATATAGCTAGTCCGCGGTAGGAATTAATTAGCCAGGCTATTAACTGTATGATGAATTGTTAAATAAATCATGTTAGTAAATTTAATCTCTTTCAGTTCCTTGTGAAGTCCATCTAAACTAGCCCAATAATAATCCCATGTAATTACTGTCCGTTGCCTTTGATCGAGTCGAGCCCACATGCCCAAATGTCTCATGCTCTATTACGGCGGCTGGTGGTGATAGAACTACGGTCGAGTGACTGCAAGATAATCGGAACAGAGATCTCTTCTAGACCTTTCCACGTAAATACCACTCATACCGAAGTTCCCTCACAATATATAAAAAAATTAATCAAAATTTAATTCAAATTTGTTGTTTTAAATGTATTTATTGTTATATTTTTAAAAGTTTAAGCCCGAAAATAAGGTACAATTACAAATGATATTTTCTAAAAATGGTACGAGGCCCAAACGTATATCATCCCTATACAGAACATGTGTTTCTTATATATTTCTTACTCGTTGGTCCGTTGATATTTACAAAGATACGGTTGCCGGCAAACTTCTTGTAATTCTTTGGCATAGTGGGGGAATGCGCAGAAGACAAAATTTGGGTCTCGTTGGTGGAATGGTACATGCGAAAACTTCCCCCCACTACGCTGTAAAATTTCAAGATGTTTACCGGCTACTGTACACCCGGAATAATGTTCTTATATATTGCACCACCGCCTACTTACTTTTTATTTCAAGGTTATATTGATTGAAAATCAAGTATTTACAAAATGTTTCTAAACTTTCTAACGCAACCAAACATGTTACTTCTAACATTCCACTTTTAACGCTCTTGGGGAACTTACGATAAAACGTATTCAACGTCAAAATCGTCAACCTAAAATCATTGCTTATTCGTTTGGTCTCGGATCTAATTTTAAAACTGACATCCCTGCGTTTGGAAGTGACTTCAAATGGGAGTTAAATCTCACACAGATCAAATAAGTATCTCGCTTCTACTTCTTGTTGACTCCTTGCTCGACCGAACATTAAATCTAGTACCTACATTATTTTTTCGGTAAGTATTCTGAAAGCCATGAATGTTTGAAATGAACAGCCTTAAAAGTTTCGCTTTATTCGACTGCCATTTGCTGCATTCTGTCATTTGTCTAATGTTATTGAATAAGTGTTTTATTATTTTTCGCAATATTTGTGCATTTAATTGTAAATATTTTAAGATATATACTTAGTTCAAAGATTCATTTGGTGGTTTATAATGTGCGAACAACGATTTGTTACGTATTTGTGAAAATGTGGGTGATGTTTTTGGCATATATTTTCTGATTCAGTTTGACTTTCTTCTCCGTTTTATGTATTTGATCATTACAATCTGCCGTTTTTCAGTCTATACTTTATTTGTTCACATTTCCCACACTTTGATCGGCTTTTGTGCTTATGGAAAGCTGCCTGGTCCCCAAAAACGACCTCTCGCAATGACAGATCTGTCATGTCAGGCTAGATATTACTTGTTGTAGATCGTACTGCAGTTTTATGGCGATAACTGCGCGTAAGTTGCTTTTTATTGAGGTTGTTAAACTCGGACAGCGGTACGAAAACACAGAGAGAATTTATTTGGTGTAGAATTATTTTTCAGTTTGGTTACATGGTATCAAACAGATTATTCATGGGAAAATGTTATTTGATGAATGTACAATGCTAGTTAGCTTTGGGTTTGATGATTGCATTCATAGTATGATTTTAATTATCTTTTCTGCGAATGTAGTAAAGTGACATTAAGTGTAGGTACCCCACTTTACCGTTTACCATTGTTCCATAATTGATCTTCTTTCCCTTATTTCTATAACATCTAAGTTTTTTTCGTCTCATGTTTATTGCAATTCAAACATAGAGTAGAAATCCTAGCTGGGTTATTTTTGAGAATGTATATAATAAAATACGGTACAATTTTACTACGTTAATTATAAAAATAAAATAAAAAATGTGAAAAAAAAAAACTGCTATAAAGTCAGCGTGCTTGAGCTCTGCGAAAAATGCTACACTTGTCTAAAATACGATTATGAAAAAAATTCCTACAAACTTGGTTGTGTTTATTAAAATCATTAATTCAATGTTTAAATCTAACAACAACAGCAAAGTTTTGGAAACAAATAAATGTGCAAAGTAGGAAATAGTATCAGATATGTTATTTGGGGGAAACCACTTAATTTTTGGCAATTTGATTTGAAATTTAGTTTAGAGATACACTGAAAAATCACGCAGTCAAGTTTTTAATACATTTTTATATATTTTTTCCTCTTTAATTAAGAAAGACAAGTTACTGGCTTAATTAGTCATGATGATAAATCAATTAATATAATGAAACTAGGATCAGTATTTTTTACCACAGCTACTTTAAAGTGTTGGAACAAAGTTGCGATCCGAGTTCCCATATATTGTTCCAAAAATTTATTCACTTTCTTTCTCAAGGAAAGAAGCTTGAAACTACATCGGGAAGGTTCTCGCCTCATTCTTAATTTAAAAATTCCTTTCAGAATATAATTACCAAAAACCATAATATTAGCTTATTAAAACTTTTCCCAAAAGGATGATACAATGTGATAAACTGTAATCTATTGTTTATATTATAATAGTTTATGTCAGTTTTATAAATAACTATCTGTAACCTGTCAAAAATTATGGAACATTGGTTTGTGTCTTTGCTAAGCCCTAGTATATATGTATAGTATCTTTTTGGCGGTCCACGGAGAGGTGGAAATAGTAACAAGCGTTGAGCGGCCAGTTCGGATTTGCTGGCCCGGGATTTAGCGCCCATATCTGGCAGTTTAATTTGTTTTTTTTATGGATGGACAGAAATTACTATGCTTGATGATTGTATTGCCTGCCCAACATAACCTGGCGTGCGGCAGGATTGGAACTAAAACCTGCCCCGCCCGCACCCGGCGTCAACCTCTCGCCCTGTAATTCAGTACAATTTTGTATTTGCTCGGGAGCTGTGACATCTTGATTACCAATATACACTGAATTATTATGTCTAAAACAACCAAAACAGTCCGGGGTGGTGCAAGAACAATTGCCAATGAAATATTAATGCTTTGCGAAGCTGAAAAAGCAAATAATGGACTGATATTACTGTCCGATAGTTTGACAGATAGAGCGGCCGCCGCGGAGCGCGCCCTTACCCGACCAAATTTATATTGACACTGGTCACCGGACATTCAGTACATTATGTATTGTGTAATAAATTTACAACCTGGCAACTTCTGTTTCGTGACAGGGGCGACCTCCCTCGCCGCCAAATTATCGTGGTGGCACTCTAGAGAGCATACTGTTATTACTTTTTCATTTGTGAATTAATTAAAAATGATATAAACGAAATGTGGGAATTAGGAAAAATGTTGTGTTCCTGGATTAAATTGTGTTTAAATTTTGCTAGTGAGTTGCCATAACAAATTGTGAGTTACTAATAATTACATTTTTTAACAAGAGGCCAGATTTGGGAAATTTTGTATTTGTCATTTTAATATTAATTAATATCACGAATCAGCATTTCAAAGGGCACAGGTACTATCGCAAGTACTACTTATAAAAAATACCAAAAAAAACAATTACCTGGAGTAGTGCAGTCTTTCTGTATTATGGCAACATTTTTCACATTAATTTATTGTAGTAAACAGTTTTCTTACCGCAAACAGATAAACACCATGAAATAATTGATTGGTTAGTATAATTAAGGAAGCTGTACATCTGTAATTTCTACACACTGAATATATTTTAGAAGGTCGACTCTCTCCCATTCTATTTTTGATTAAAAATTAGAAAAGTCCTCATTTTACAGCTAGAGACGTTCGGAATGTAATGCATTAGGAAATTTGAAAAGAAATTGAATTGAATTGTCAATTGGGGCTATTCTGACAGCAATGTAAAGTAATATTCACGTCTTGACCACTATTGTATAACATTGTCGCTTTACTAATTTTGACATTTGACAGAAATTTCGGCATAATTGAACAATATGGTAAGTATTCATGGTATTGTTGAGCATCCTGATTTTAAAATAAAACAGAATCGGCTGAGGAAGTAAGTATTAAGGAAGATATGTATTACAATTTAATTTCGAAAATTTCATTTACATTTTGAGTCATTTCATTTACATACGAGTCACTTTGTCTAAGGACAAAGCGCAAACCACAATTAAGAAAAAATATTGAACAGCAAAAATATAAAGAGTTCCTACAGTCAGTATCTATTAATTATGTTTCTATTGTGTATGAAAGTGTAATTTCACATTTTTTTTAAATATATAAATCTTAACTTTGGTTTAGAAAATACATTTATGAAAAAGATTTTTTTTTAATTTTTATATTAACATTAAAGAATGATTTTAAACTTCCGCCAAAATGCTTATTTTCGCAAGTGACATTAGGCATGACTTTTTATGTTATCTGACACGTAACAGCAAGTTCGCGTATTTAGACGTTCATTAGTTTTTTTTACAAAACAATCTGGCTTTTTTGTATAGTGTGTCCATAATGTCAGGTAAAAGTTTTGTAGATATTATATGGTACCCAAATGTAGAAATTCATTCCTGAAAAGTGAAAAATGAATCCAACATTAATGCATCAGTTTTCGGTAAATTATCGTTTTTTTCTTGTGAAAATCTTTAAATGTGTTCTTAGATAGTTATATTATTAAAATATGTCACAAACATGGCAAAATCTATGTAAAAACCACGCAAACACCGTAAAAACAAAGCGAAGACAAACGGTTACCATAGAAATGAAACAAATTACAGTGACAAACACCATAGATCATGTATGTTTATCTATAATTCTTGCCAAACAACGTACGACCAATCTCATCGCTTTTTAATGAATCGTATTTTTTTCAAGATTCTTATTATAAAAATTATGAATGAAAACATTATCCCACACCATCCGTACTGAGTTACAAATTATAATTTATTTTTCTGAATCTATTTAATATATTTTCATAGATATCTGTAAAATGTGAAATTACCCTATTTGTGTGAACATTTGGTATTGTTTACAAATAAAATTCTCATTAACTAAATATTGCCTATGATTTACACTTTGTCTCTTAGATAAAGCCTCTCAAATGCCAAAATGTATGATGAAACTCTGCAATATTTAAAGTGTAATAACAATTTTAATAGTTGCTCGCATTCTGTTTTATTTTCAAATTAGGACACAACTATAAACGTGGATGCTTGCTCTCAGAAGGATCGGTTATGGTTACCGTATTGTTCAATTACACCAAATGTCTGTCGTCTGTCAAAATTGACAAAGCGACTATGTTATACAATAGCTTTTTAGCAATTCTGTTTTATTTTGAAATCTGGAAACTCAACACCATGGATACTTACTTTCAGGATGATTGGTTATGGTTACCGTATTGTTCAATTTAGCCCAGGCATACGTCCCGTATATTCTATGTTTTACTAATTATAATGAGTATATGTTAGAATATCCCGTGTGGTTGAATTATGTGGTTTGTTCAGATGTGTGAAAATAGATAAATAATAATAAATTGATAATAAATTGTTGTTGGTATAGATTGTCGTTGTTTCCGGGGTTGAAGACTTATAATCCTCCCCTATTGAAGTGTCCATAACTGGCTTCTTAATTAGATGGATTTGTGATGCTTCATTTTTAAGATTTTGTGCAGTTTCCAAGTGGTGTCATTTGGCTCTGTTTTCTCCTCTATTCTATTTCTCACGTATGTACTAAGTAGATTTGGAGAAAGTATGCATTCTATTTGGATACTATTTTGTACTTTGAGTATGAGATTGAGTTTAGTTACTTTTTAGCTTTGGTGGTATGATGAGAATTCATATAGTTTTTGTAATATTCTTATTATTATTGTTGTTATTGTATTCATTTCATTTCTAAATAAGTGCATAATTTTCTTTTCGGACAAACATGCACCTTACAAAGTTCCACCTCAGTCACGGGGGAGAAGCTACATGGAAATAGACATGATGCGGCCATTTTTTTTTTCAAAAATTTTCCAATAAAATAATAGTTGAATATGTTAATAAGTGCCAATAAAAAACAATTGAAAAATTACTTACCTCCTTGTCATAAAATACCCAGTAAATTTCTAGCTAAATCTTACTCTCCCAGGATAAGAATTTGCAGACTATTACAACTTTAACAACAACCTTAACAATTTTCACAAAAGTCATGTATTTTTGGGTTAGGTTGGGTTATTTCACAGGGTTTTTCTCTTGGCTCTGGTTTGCACCTAATCCTTAGATAAAGTGATAGAAATACCAAAACATCTGGAGACAATTTCGAAACTTTAAAATGTAATTACTCTTTTAATCTAGCCGTCTAATCAATTTGATTTCATTTTAGAAATCAGAGCACTCAACTTTACCAAGAACACCTTGAAAAAGAGTTAGAGTCGGAGTTACCCACCATATTCTTCAATTATGCCGTGATTCGTTCTTGGAAAAATCGCTTACGAGAGTTGTGTAGTTTTGTACCAATTTCGTAAGCGTCCAACGCACCCCACTGCGCTCGAACATGGAAACATGGATCGCACGTGTCACTCAGTTTTCCCACCCTTTCAAGAGATTGTCATCCATTTGGAAATTCTCAATGAATACATTTCACGGCATATAATGTATTTGTATGTTCTGTGTCCTGCCCACCACCTTATCCTTTATTTTAAAATATGAAATTTAAAAAGCTATCCATCTGACTAAGTGCCCATGCTGTACAGCAGAGGTTCCCAATTTTTTTTGTCACGAAACCCTAACTGATCACACTTTTGTTGGCGGAACCCAATTTTGATAACAAAAAAGATTAACTTGTAGTTTGAAAAATGTTAATGTTTGACTTGAAAAGAAAGAACAAATGTAAATGAAAAATAGTTATTATTTTAAGTATTTTAAAACATTTATTGTGCAAAACAATGTAACTATGAATTTTAATGTGAAGAATGAAATTTTTTCACATATTTTCTTATAATAGCACTAAAATTACGCTTAATGTCTGACAATTGAATGCGAAGATCTGGAGCTGCATCCAGTCTGTTTCTGTACTTTTTTTGGTGTAAGCGTAAGCTGAAAAACCAGTCTCACATCAGTAAGTCATCACAAACGGAAGCAGAACTGTGATATCCTTCTTGATGATTGCGGAGTATTCATCTTTAAGTCCAATCCAAAAGCCATTTAGATAATCTTCTGATTCAAATTTTTGTTTTAGAGAAGATTTAACATCAATCAAATTTTCATACTCTGACACAGTTAGCATCCATGGTTTGGTATGATTTGTGAATGGATTCTGTACCCAGTCGATGTCCTGTAACTTCTCCGAGAAATACTCTTTCAAGGATCTTTTAAGGTTTATCAAATGCTCGTGTATGTTTTTTCCACATCTGAGGTTACTTGCAATTTATTTTTGCGGCGCTCGTGCGGGTTGGTTGTGACCTTTTCTATGAACGTTTCATTTAACTCTCGGACGGAACGCGGAACCCTTGCAACCCTTCCATGGAACCCCTTGGGTTCCGCGGACCACCTTTCGGGAAATGCCGCTGTTCAGTATTTTCTTTTGTTTGCTTTTTAATTTTGATGTGTTATTTTATTTTCCAGAATGGATGCATGGGGCCAAGTATTGATAACATTAAGAAGTAGTCACTCCAGCGTACACTGCCCTTACTTTAAGTATTATACCGATATTAGGAAAATATGAACAGCATCGCAATATGTTTAATCTGAGTACATCTGGAAATCTGGGGTAAGTACAGTCCTGTCCAAAGCCTGGGGTACATCAGCCCACAAACAAACAAAAAAAAAATAGTCTGAAAATCTACACACGATGGTAAAAAGAATGATTATATTAGCAGTTAACGTAGATCTGTTTTTTTTGTTTGTCAATAGATTTAAAATAATGTTTTTAACCGGTCGTACGCCGGAGTGTAGACCTGCGCGGCAACTTTTGTACCCACTAAGTGCCGGAGCGCAGATCTGCGCTCCCTAGGCATGTATGCAAATTCGGCCTATTTTCCCTGCGTTTATGGATTTTTAAAACTTATCATTGGTTGTCTCTCAAGTTTTTGAATGAATGAACGAGTTCTATTTGCCAATAACCTCATTCATTAATTATGAAATTATGCAAACCAGACAAAAATTTCAAATGTCGCCTTCGAACCCCGCATTAATTATGTTACTTAGCTGTTAAAACAAGTGATATTTTTAAATAAAAAAGTGTTAAAATGAAGTATTTTTATATTCTTTTATATATTTAGAACAAAAATATTGAAATACAATATCTTTAGTGTTATTGTTTCCATTATTTTATTCGATAAACATTTGCGTACATTTCTGACAGTAAATTTACTTATATCTGTACTTTTTTTGGTTTAAGCGTAAGCTGAAAAACCAGTCTCATATCAGTAAGTCAACACAAACAGAAGCAGAACTGTGATAGCCTTCTCGATGATTGCGGGGTTATTTAAATTTAAATTATTATTATTTAAATTTAAATTATTATTATTTAAATTTAAATTATTATTATTTAAATTTAAATTATTATTATTTAAATTTACTTATTATTTTCATAATTAATGAATAAGTAATTATTGAAGTCTGTACATTGACAAACCAGAAACTGAAACTTTTTAGCGATTATTGTTGGTTTTTACTTGAATATAACCATAAAAAGTGTCTAAAAACAGCATTCGTGAGCGAAGTTGCTCGACAGACAGCGTACATTCTGCATTACGTACGGGCGGCATACGACCGATTAATCTTTTGTTCAGATCCATTCCTGATGTAGGACCGAGAGAATTACAAATGAGAAGGTTCCTAGTAGAGTGCGAGAGAAGATATCCATAATGGATACCATAGAAAATAGCAGCTTATAGATAGGATGCACATTCTCAAACATTATAATTCATAATCAATATAAAACTGTGTAAGACACACATGTAATGCAATTGCTTTGTTTTAATGACAAATAATAATAATAATAGTTGGATCATTTGTATAGCACCGTTTTTGTGAGTTTTTTACTGACTAAAAACACTTATTTACTATTACATACTTATTCACACATGTAAAAAATGGAATTAACATTAATGTAAAACTATAATAGTTGGGAGTGCTAGAAAGAATCAGATATTTTGTCTCAGTTTATTTGGTAGTTTATTCCACAAATTTGGTCCAGCTGCCGCGAAAGCTCGGTCACCAAAATTGGTTTTATGGACGCAATTTACTTCAACTAAACTATTTGTATTAGGTGTTGATGCTGAGCGAAGAGTTATTTGTCTGTTATTTGCGGAAAATGGAATGCAGAAGTTGGTAATCTATTGAGGGGCCATGTTGTGAATAGCCTTGAATATTGTGAGGACTTATATTCATTCCTCTCTGGACATTTAAGCCAGTGAAGGTTTTGAAGATGGTGTGAGATATGTGCAGACTTTGATACGCCGGTAATGAATCTTATTGTAATGTAAATGATTGGTTCAATAATAGATTTTAGCGTCTTATAAGCTTTTTATGTGATCTTGTTCAGCTATTGTGGATGCATAGTATTTTATTAAAATATTTCTCTAGGTACAATGGCATCTCTCAGCTGTCTGATGTCCGGTGTACTCCACAATACGACGGCGGAGTGGAGCGGCCCCTCTCGTCACCCGGGGGCAAGCTTCGAGCCTTTCTGCACAGCGAGGCTCAGGCCAAAGCTCCTGCCGGGGATAGAACTCACATCCAGACCGAGAAGTCTTCCACCCCTCGGCTCCAGGCGCTAGGAGAGGACGTTTACACCTTCAGAGACTCGGAGCCTGTCAACAATTCTAATCCCCGTCTTAGAACGTCCTCCAGCGATAAACCTGATCCCATCATAGTTAAAAAATCTGATTTAATACCACCGAGATCAGCCATCAAGCGGATGAACGGGATCAGCTCGATAAGAAATAATCTTAATACAAACCTTCACAACGGAGTGCACGACTCTGATAAGTCTAGCGCAAATACATTTAATAAATCTCCGACGCAGCCCGCAAGGGTCACCGTGAGACAGAACAAGGACTTGTTTGCCAACTACCCGGCGAGTGATCTCAAGAAGTTCCCGGCAGAGGACAGGCGGACGGACAGTCCGGACGATTGTACCAAATCCAGTATTATTAGTAGTTTAAGCATAGGCGGGAGAGACGGGTCGCTGAATCAGGACTGCAAGCTGAACGATGCAGTGAAGAGGGAGGGCAGCGGGTGGGGTGCAGAGGGAACTGTCACTGTGCCGCTGTTTAATTCTCTGCCAAAGTTCAACCCGAGTATTCCTCCTAGAAAATTACCTTCAGGTGAGTTGGGTTCACTGTTTTACCTCTTTATCTAGTGCGATGTGGCACTTTGCGTTTGTGTTAAAATAATTTTTATTTTGAGAAAAAGAAAATCCCCCATTCTTCTTCTACATTCTCACAGTGAGAGCTATGTTATGATCATTTGGCTAATTGATGACAACAGTATGATTGGTTTGTTGTTAATCTGGCATTGCTTGTGTACTTCAATAGTGGGTTCTGCATCCATGTTTTAACCCGTCAGTTCCGTGAGATCTGGTTCACTCCATCCTCCCATGGTGTGAGGTCTGGTAAAGCACGGCCTAAATATCTCAAGATTTGGAGTCATATTGTTGAGTAAAGTATAGACGCAGCTCGATATTTAATTCCTCCACGGTGAAGGCACTCATTCTGCGGGTAATTCACATTACGTTAAGCGTCGCCATCACTATATTCCCAGGGAATCTATCCTCTTTTGCTCCCGTTTTCTCGGAGCCCATGTTTTAGCAGCGCAAAGAAAAATGGAAAAGATATCTATAAAGCAATTATCTAAGAGGTAGTACACTATGCTCTAATTTTACATTTTTTTGGGGACCGAAATGTGCAAAATATTGTAAATTTTTGTGTAATATCCAGTCCCTACATAAACTAAGCAATCTACAAAAAAAGCAATTTTACGGGAGACCTGTTTGAAGTTTGGCTTTACATACAAAATTAGTGCATTTGTCCGCTTTTACATCAGTTTTTTCTCTGAAAAACATTTTTCTTAAATTATGTATTGCGGAGAAGAGTATTTTCTGTGTTTTGCTAAAAAAGTAAAAAATTTTGATACATGTCAGAGTTTACATAGGGACTGTTGATATGATCAAAAGTGTTTTATGATTTGAAAAAATAGAGCCATTATAATTTATTATTGCAACTTCCTATCAATGAATGTTTCTCTGATGGGTTGTGCCTGCTCCCAGATTTTTCTTATTTCTAAATTATGAACTCTATTTGCTATTTGATTAAGACGGGTTTGACTTTGTTGTTATTTCTCTTGGGACAATTGTTACACCGTCGGGCACTTTTCAGGCAAACCTCCCCCGGCATCCTCGCGCGGCAGGCGCGGTCGAGGTCCTGCCGTGCACGAGGCCTTGCAGAGGATAACACCGCCCCCTGCACAAATCCTCCCGGCTGCGCAGTGGCGGGCCCCCACGACCGCGCTGTTTGACTGCGAACCGCTCGATGCCATGCAGTGTGACGACGGCATCAACAACTGTGGTACGCTCCAACCAAACATTACACATTTTTGTTCTTTTCCTTTACTGCTGCGATTTGATTAAGTGATTCAATTTGTATTAAGGGGGGGGGTAAGGTTAATTCGTACAAAAAAGGCATGTTTTTGTGAATTTTTTGTGACAACACAGTTAAAATCTCTTTATTAAAACCAATGGTACATTAAATTACGACATTTGAAGAATATTGTGTAAAATTTTCAAGACGAAATATTAAAAAATACGGCAATGGCAGCAATTATTCGGACGTGTCTCGGAAAAAAGTAGAATTGCGGTGTCCATCATAACTTGGTGCTAGATCATCTGAAATCAAAAAATCAAAATTCATTCGATAGATAATAGGTTTTCCCAGGTAACGCTGGGAGGGTTTTTTGAAATTTCAATTTTTTGGAACACTTTGAAGGGAAAAACGCGATTTTTTGCGAAAAATATTGACTAATTTGTTATTAAAAAATAAAAATTAATAACAAATTTGAAAAAAACTCGACAGCGTTACCTCGTAAATTATGTACAGAAATAGTGTTCAAAATTTCAAAAGGATCGGTGCAGTAGTTTTGAAGTTATGATGGACACCGACTTTGAAAACGTGAGATGTGGGGAAAACGTTTTAAAGCTTTGCACACTGTAAAATTCAAAATAAAACTCGACACTTATTTTATACTTACACATAATCGTCGATGCCATGTTCACACAGCAAAGAGCTTTAGTCATCAGCATCTTTTTGTCCTTGTCTAAGCAAAACTCTTCTAATACAATAGCACGTCCGGTAGTCCTCAGGTGAGCGCGTCTCTTAGCTGCCCGAGCAGGTATAGAAAATCAGTCTGATATCGCTCAAATATTCACAATTTCGTCAATTTTGCTCCGATTGACTTGAAATTTTGACACAATATTCTTATACATTCATTTAAAAAATTAAAAATAAAATGCAAAAAAAAAAAATTTTAAAACCTTACCCCCCCCTTAAGTAGTTTAGAGACATATTGGTGGAGGTGTTTTTAAAAATATATTATGTATTTTAAAGTATATTACAGTGAAACTCGCTTAGTAAATTCACTTTTAATAAGTTTTCCCGCTAATTAAGTTTAAATTCTGCGGTCCCGAAAAAGTCCCATACAATCCCATATATTTTTTAGGCTTAATACATTTCCTATATTGCATATCTCCATAACTATTGATATTAGGTTATGGTTGCTTGGACATTTTAGACTCATAACATAGTCAGAAATTTACTGGCCAAGTTTCTGCTGCTAGCTCTGGTACACCCTGTATATATATCGTAAAACTACCATCTACAATTGTAAAAAAATAAGTTTGCTGTTGTATTATTAAGTGTTCATTTAGTTTTAAGTCTAATTTTGTTGGTTTTTTTGTTGATTATTTGTGTTATTATGTACTTGTACCCACTATTTCAAATTTAGTTTGACATAAAATAAATTACGAAATAAAAAAATAATATTATAAATATATTTATTTTTTTATTTTTTCGATCCATTTATCTGGTAGAGTTGCAAGTTTATTTGCACGTACACATTCATAGCATCAAACGATGGTAGACTGGACAAGGTATGAGAAAAAAAAGGTTTCAAAGCGGGGTCGGTCACCATTTATCAGAAGTTTAATTTTATTTGATCCGCGCCATACAAAAAATACAAATAACTTTTTTTTTTGCCCTATAAAGTTTAGGAAAAAGTTTCATAGGACAACTATTGATAAGGTTAATGAGCTCTATCCATCCGCATAAAGAAAAAAGTAAAAAAAGAAAGTTGGTCCCTAAGTCAAATTATGGTTTCGAATTTTCTTTGCGCCTGGGAAAATATTAAGGTAGTCTGAAATCAAACGTAATTAAAATAAAGAAAATCGTAATTGATCACAAATAAAAGAACGTTGTTCAAGGCGGTATGTTGAATGTACACCTAAATTATGTAGAAATCATCAAAAGGGATAACTTTTTAAAATGGAGTCAAATAGAATACTATTTACAAATGATTATTTTTTACCAATGTGCAATCTTTACCAAGCCAGGGAAAGTAAATACAGATAGCTTTTTGTATTTTTTTTTCGTATTCATGAGGTTTTTGATTTGTCAATATACACCGATTTATATTTAAATTTTTTGACAGTGCTAATTTTTTTTATAGTTTTGGTGGTTTTTATTGTTTTCTGACCCTCAGGTACTATGTATTTACATTGGTAATATTTTCAAATGTATATATTAACCTACTTAATTTTTTAAAATAAAATTTCTTTAAATTGTCATATTATATAAACGAAAATTTAATTAGAACACAAAATTAGAAAGTGTAAATAATTTATGAAAATATTGAAATCACTGTTAATATGTTTTCACGCCTAATAAGTTTTTATTTGCTGGTCCCTTGAAAAACTTATTAAGAGTTTCACTGTATATTTTTTAAAATATATGTTACTAGCTGTAACCTGTCAAAAATGATGGTAATTTTACGTGCCGGTTCCTAAAGAATAAGTATTTTCTTATTTATAGCAGACACATGAAATAATAACGACACGCTGGCAGTTAATGGCACCTACTATTTTAATCCCTGGTGATTGTGCATGCGTAAAACTAATGTGACAACATAATTATTAAGGCGTTACGCGTAGTCAGAGTCGCAAAAAATAGACATTTTGAAAATTTTTTTTGAACGGTTGTGTAATGTTTTGAATCAACACATAATACCAACGTTTTACACTATACTTTAAGTAACTTAACCGAAAATTTCAAATAAAATTATTAATACTGGACCACGATAGAAGCTTGATTCTTGACCCCTGTCTTGTAAATAGTGCCTCGCGGTGACCATAAGTGCTGCTTACTGGTTTATCTAAATTTAATGAAACAAAAAAAATTAGTAGTTCAATAGTTTATCTTGTGCTTAATCGAAGCTTTTTTATTTTTTTTCATATTTAGCAATATGGAGGTCTTTGAAAGCTTACTTATGAATTTTGAGGGAAAAAATCGCTCATGCCTAAAATATGATGTTTAAATTTCATTTAAATCTGTCGAGTAGTTTTTAAAATATCGTGGTCACCGTTTTTGAAAACGTTATTTTGAGAAAAACGCGTTTAAAGTTTTATGCATAAATAATTAATACAAATACAATTTTAAAACTTACTTACGTAGAGTCATCTATTTCTGGTACATATAATATACAAATACATATACAATTTTAAAACTTACTTACGTAGAGTCATCTATTTCTGGTACATATAATAGATCTTCTGCCGATTTGTAAGCCTCCAAGATGTCGATTTGTTTTTATCTACGTCTCATTTTGCCTTCATTGAGTGACCTGATTTGCACATTGGTTAGCAATCTTTATACGCTCTATATCGAGTTTTTCAGTATACCGGTGTGCATTAGGTCCATAATTTAAACCTATTGCATTGGCAATCATTAATATTCCTTGCATACATTCATGACGTCTCATTATACATTTTGAAAATGATTATTATACACGCGCAACTACCTATCGACTGCTCAGTTTCACTGCCACTGAAACACTAACACTAAATCAAATCTCAGTTAGCCTAATGGGTCTTCTGTATAAAAGCTGAAGTATAAAAGAAATTTCGTACATTATTCTTAGAATTACTCAGGTAAAAAACCCGTTCTGTAGCAGTCGCCCCCTTCAGTCAGCTCGGCCGGCTCTACTGCCGTCCGCGTGTAAGTACGGATGTAAGTATGGACGGCAGTAGAGGGCCCTACAGTTATCGTTGGATATCTTAAAGCGCTTGTTCAGACACAGCGGGAACCGTGCAGTTTCAGAATCGCATTTCAAAACACGCGATTTGTGTCATCTGTTCACACAGCCGCGGTTAATAAGCGATCTGTGCGCGCGAAAATAAATGTCATCTTTGAATATCAGAGATATATTCGCTCATTACTTTGTTAACGACGGCCGTGTTCCATGGCAAGACACAAAAATATCTTTCGGTCAGTTCATTTTTGGTGAATAAATACCTACGTCTCTAAAATACTCTTTTTTTCCACCATTTCCAAATATCTCCACCAACTCCTGCCAAGCTTGGTTCTTGGCATATTTGAGTAATCCTCATATTGAAGATCCCATATTACCGATCTTTTCTCCACTTCATTAATAAAAAGTTCAGTGTCAAAGCGATCCATAACCATAGAAAAGAGAATATAATCCACGCGTGGTCCTGTTGTGACATGGAACCGTGCGGTGCCCGCAACGTGACAGAACGCTCTCATAAGGCTCCATAGTAATAGGATCGTGCGGACGCCGTGCGGGTCTATTTTCTAGCGGTTGGGTTGCGGGCACCGCGGCGGTTGACTAACCGCACGGTTGTGTCTGAACGATCACATACAAACCTAGGTAAATAAGACCCGCACGGATCCCACGCGATTCTGAAACTGCGCTAAAACTAATAATCGGATCGGGTTGATATTTTCACAAAATATTTTTGAAACATTTTACTTTAAGAAAATAGAAAAAAAATCGATTTTTTTTAAATCCTGACTACACGTAACCCCTTAAATAATTAATATTATAAATAAAATGGACACCAAAATAAAATTGGAAAAAAAATTCCCGTACCGGGAATGGAACCTAAGTTCCCTGGGGAGAGCCAGATATCCTAGCCACACCACACAGGAGATGCCATTGATTGCAGAGAAAATGTTTATAAGCACTTAGTGTAGCTAAAGGAAATATATTGTGCGCTCTATAATATATATTTCTTTGGGTACAAATGGTTCGCATCTTTGCTAAGTTCTATATTTTGTCTACTTTTGAAGGGTCCCTGCACATACGGTGACGGCAACTTTTTGCTTGCCCGGGGTTCATGCCCCATCTCTGGCTGTTTAATTTCGATTTTTTAACCGTGAATTCAAACGAAATTATGGACATTACACAAAGTTACAGAGACAGACAGATAGACGTATGGACGGACAGCAATGAAATTATTATAATTGGGATGATATTAGTTTTCGTTATGGATGCATGGATCTATTCGGATCTCATATGACAGTAGGTAGTATAATGGCTTGCCCTATCCATATCCACAATCCAAGAAACAGTACTCCAAATATATCATCAACTAACCTTTTCACCTATCCTGTGGTATAGAAATGTAAAGTTATCAAAACCAGATGTATGAGTATGTATAGAAAATAAATTTATTGTCAACAATGCCTGGTGGAAAATTTCATTTAGAGTTGTGGCAAAATCCATTTCTTCCGACAAAAAAGTATTGTTTGCGGTCTAAATAAATTACTTTTCCTCTTAAGGATATATTGAATAGTCAGTTGATCATCAGAAAAATCTGAGGCATTCTACATAATGATGTGCATTCCAATAGTACAATGTCGAAACATTGAAGAAAAATGATTCTGATGACACATGTCAAAAAACACACACGCTCATCGGTTTAAATGTTACTGTTAAAAGAAATAAACTACACGGCAGTAAACCAACTATTATCCAAGTTGATACAACCATCCCTTAGTAACCAAAGGCTGGTAATTAGATCATTAGTAATAGTAAAAATTATAATATAGTAAAAATAATAATAATATGTATATATTATAAAAAGCGAAGATTTGTGCATTTTCCATCAATCATTCAACCCATTTTCACCTAAATCTAAGGTTTGTTTTTAATTTTTACTTATCAAATTTTTGATAAAACAACTAGGTCTTACATTCATAAATCAAAAACTAACCATTTGTTAGATTATTTGGCAAACATATTATCAAAAAATTTAATTTACCAGTCATTTATTGATAAAATTAATTTTCTTTAAAATTTATTATATTACTACTATCTAATAGTGTTAGCATTTATTATTTTAAATCTGCTGTTGAATTTTAGTTATCCAAATTTGTTGACAAGTGATCCTGTGGTTCTAGTCCAACCGTGGCTGGAAGGGGTCGGGGGTGCCGAGCCCAGCCTGGGCAGGGCGGAGCGCCTGGCTGCGCGGCGCGCGGCCCTCAGGAGGCGGGCCACCCAGTTGTGCCACTACACTGTCAGCGCTCACACCACCTACTCGCTCCACAACTGTGTCAAGGTAACGTAAGGGGTCCCGCAAGGTTTTCCAGTGTGTCTCTCCAATATGTATTCACTTATTTTTATACCCTATTTCATATTAATAGTACATAGACATGTTTTTCTTCTTAGAAATCCATTTAATTTTTTATTATCTTATAAATTTATTTAAGAATTACGCAGTACTATTTTAGATTTTTTTTGCCTATTCAATAGTGCTTAATAACACGTCAGCCCCCGTAGTCCAGTGGTCACGACACTAGCTTCTTACACTGGTGTTTCCAAGTTCCATTCCTGGTGAGGTCACAGTACATCTTTGTGATTTTTTAAAGCCTGGGTATTTTTGTGAAGTTTTTTGCTACATTAATTGGGCCTCATTGTACGGTAAAAAAAAATATTTGACTGACAATTTAGTAGGACATTTTTCATGTCCGTTACGTGGCAACAATAATAACAAATAACATGTGAATAACAACAATAACGAATAACGAATGATGAATCTCACTTCTAGCATTCACTTCTGCATATGTAGAGGTAAAAACACAGAACGTCGGTTTGGCGTATCCAATCTGATTTGTTTGCGCACACAAGCTGGGTGTTGCATCAAAACAGTGCTACAACACGCAGCCATAGTTTTGTGGGACTTTTTTTATAGTAAGTCCCAAATATACTCTTACGGCCAGCTGCATTAACTTTGTTTATAGAGTAATCTTTCATTTAAAGCATTGTTTTTTTGATTGGTGGAAAATTAAAAAATCTATGCTTTAAATGAATATATAACATGCCCTTAAGTGTGTGTTCACATTAACAGGCGTGCTCTCCTGTTAGTGTCAAAATAAATACTCTATTGATAGATATTCTCAAAATTTCGTGATTCGTGATGTGCACAAATTTGCGATGTGAATGTTCATAATTTCATGAGTTTTATATTTTATTTACATGATATTATCTAATTGATAATTTGCATTTTATAAAAATTTCATAATAATAAAAAAGGAACCATTTATTGTCCCGGTTAATGTGACCCCGGTGAGTTTACTGTACAAGTTTTCTACAAATTTTTTCTTGAATGACAAAATCTGAACACAATTACCTTTTAAAACCGAAATTATTAATTTGGACATCATCAATAAAGTGGAGAATGAGTCTTCCGGAATATAATAATAATAGAATAAGGCGGCCCTCGTAGCGCAGTGGGTATGGCTTCCCACACCGAGGGTTCCGGGTTCGATCCCGGTGAGGTTACAATTTTAATCTATGTGATAATAGGAGTACTCAAGCCTGGGTGTTTTGTGATGTATTTCGCTTCTATGATTGGGCCTCGTGGCCTGTTAATGTGTAAAAAAAAAAACAAAAAAAAAATATGTCCTTAGGTTTTCACGGCCGTTCAGAATCTTCTGTGTATAGTTTTTTGGGATATTCTGCCGTGTATATGCGACCTCTCTGGCCAACGTTTCGGATCCTATTGCAGGGTCCATCATCACGTCACATCAGCCCTGATGATGGACCCTGCAATGGGATCCGAAACGTTGGCCAGAGAGGTCGCACATACACGGCAGAATATCCCAAAAAACTATACACAGAAAAAAAAAATAACTGAATATTTTGAGTTTGTCCAAATTTTTCAGAACACAGTACTGGATTTTGTCCCAGGAACATCAATCAAGATGTACAATGCTAATAATTCGGAAGAATCTCATTGCACATACAAAGGATATTGCTTTAAAAAATTCCAGTCAAAAATAAATATCTCATTAGTGTCGTCTGTGGTTAATTAAGGGGAATTAAGGGGAAGGATAATTACAACATACATATGAAACGGGTTGTAAAACTTAAATATTTATACAACTTCTAAAAATTTGATAAATGTGGTATTCCATCATACCTACTTTCCCATAAGAGTCATTTATAATATACAGTAAACCCCCGTTCATCGTTATATCGCGATCTTTTTTGTCTAGGCACTTGTCTGGTCTTGACATGTACCAAGAATTGTCAAAATGAATGGTGACACATGTGTGCTATCTTATTTCTCGCTCATTCTCATGCTGAACATGCGCAAACATTGCATACGTAAAATTACAAGCGTGAGTGAGACAAAAGAACTCCGGTACCTGGTCCCTAGTAGGGTTGAGTCAGCGCATTAGTTTATGTAAGCTTAGCTGCAATTTCTACCGCATCCTAATTAAATAACTACATATTTTTATCGCTTAATAATTTTTAAAATGTCAAAAAGACAATGTGAAAAATCAGTTAAGAAAACTAGTAATGTAGTGACTTTAGAAAAGAAACTAAAAATTATCGAAATGATAGAAAATGGTGGAAAATTTTCAGTTGTGGGAAGGGATTTCAAATTGGCCGAGTCTACAGTGCGATCAATTGTGCAACAAAAAGACAGAATTAAAAAGGCTGGTGAGAGTGTAACTCCAATTACAGCAACGAAAGTCTCACGAACCAGAAGTTTTTTTGATGACGGAAATGGAAAATTTATTAGGCAAATGGATAGAGGACTTAAATCAAAACCACATGCCTGTTAGTACCCAAATCATTATGAATAAATCACTTAGTCTTTGGATCATTTAAAATCTCAGCATGGAGGAGAAGTTTTTAAAGCAAGCAAAGGTTGGTTTGATCGGTTTAGAAAACGATCAAACTTGCATAGCCTTAAAATGATTGGCGAATCAGCTAGTGCAGATGTAGAATCAGCTGAAAAATATCCAAAGGAGTTCCGTGAAATTGTGGAAAGGGGAAATTATCCACCAAATTTAATTTTTAATGTGGATGAGACGGGACTCTATTGGAAAAGAATGCCAACACGTACGTTTATTTCCATAGAGGAGAAGACTGCTTCTGGATTTAAAGCGTCCAAGGATCGCCTAACACTTCTTCTTGGCGGAAACGCATCGGGAGACTTGAAATTAAAAGCCATGTTGATTTATCAATCGAAAACTCCTCTTGCCATGAAAGGTTATTCAAAAAACAGTTTACTAGTTTTTTGGCGAAGTAACCGTACGTAAGTAAGTACAAAATTTATTTATGGATTGGTTTAAAACTTGTTTCTGCCCTGCAATAAAAAAATATTGCGAGGATATTGGAGTTGAACCTCGAGATCTTTTGGTGTTGGACAACGCGCCGGGACATCCCCTGGAATTTGATACGCTGTGCATTGATTTTCCCGTTGAAGTGGTATTTTTACCTCTGAATACTACTTCCATCTTACAGCCTATGGATCAAGGAACAATAGCAGTTTTCAAAGCCTATTATTTAAGAAAAACGATGCGCCAACTCGTTGAAGAAACTGACGGGGGTGATAGAGATACAATGCGGGTTTAGTGGAAACAATTTAATATTATGAAAGCTATAAAAAACATTGATGAAGCGTGGAATGAAATCACCCAGTCATGTATGAAGGGTGTTTGGAAAAGGTTGTTCAGTGAGAATGTTGAAGTTCACTGCAATTATGAAAATGACATTCAAAATACCATCGAAGAAATTAATCTTATAGCCATATCGGGAGGAATCGAAGGTGTTGAAGTAGATGATATTCAGATTTTATTAAAATCATACAGCGAACCCTTAACTAATGAAGAGCTGCAAGAAATGGACTGCCATACGTCCCTGGAAAATGACATCTCCGAGTCTGTTCCCGTGCGAAAGTTATGTGTTGAAACCATTAAAAAGGCCCTTTCTCTTCATAATCAATGCATGGAGTTGTTAGAAGAGAATGCTGAAGATTACGAGCGAGTGAGTGCTGTGAAACGTGGCTGTAATGCATTACTTGACAGTTATCGGCAAATTTTGTACAATAAACGTAGAGAGGCCGAACAAGGGAATCTAGATTCCTTTTTGCAACTCGGAACAAAATGAATGAATTGAGCCCTTGCCCGGAATAACGTTGTATCCAACAATACTCTCATTCCGAGAAAAATTGAAAAAACGAAACCAGTTACAATTTATTACATTTTATATTTTAAATATAACAAACATATAATTCTTAACTAATCTCAATATAAAATAGGGGGAAAAATCAATTAAATTTGAATCTATTGTAAAAAAACATGCTGAATCAGTGGAAAAACGTTGTATATGAAATTTTCACAAACAACATTATTCCGCAAAATAGATTTTTTTATTCTGCTTTACTTGATAATGCCTTTTAAAAGCAGCTTGTGCTCATCTAACATGAATTCACAAATTTCATCGAGGTCCTTGAGCTTAACAGTCTTATTTGCAGTAGATTGGATTACATTAAAGATAGTTCCAGGCTCCATAACTGCATGATTTTTTTCCAAACGGTAGCCATTCTTGCCCTCCTTCCAGAAATAGTTGGTAGAAAGCTATAAGAGGTCCATGATTCTAATTCTTTGTGGAAGGTTTGAGCTCTGATTGTGATGAGATCATTAGTAGGTAAAGAGCTTTTACGGAACGATAAGTCTCTCGTACATACTATTACATATCTCCGTCTGTTTGCTGAATATGGCGTCGGACATTCAATTTCTTGATACACAAGACGAGATGATTACTTTTTTCATTATAATTCAGTAACCTGAATACTGATTAAATATTTATCTTGATATTAAAATGAAGAAAACATCCCGGATTTAAACATTTTTGGCACAAACTCGACCCTGCGAAAAAGAATGAGGAATTAGATAAACTTTTTGTATCGGTGTTATATTAAGTTACGATATAAAGTGCACTATAAAGCCAGCATTATTATTAAAAAGCATTTCAAATATCAATATGGATAAATCAATTGAGTAAAATCGGTTAACGTTCGACAAAATAATATTGTCACATATGAAATCACAATATCAATCAGAACTGCCAAATCGTATACAACGTTATTCCACAAACATGTTCTGGCGGGTCAATTGCAGGTTTGATAATATTTTTTCTGGATAAAAACTCCTTTCCTGCATCCTTCAACTTATTGGCTTTGATATCTTTCCAATTTAAAACATTAGATGTTCGTTTTCTCCATTTATTCATGTGAATTAAACCACGCTCCACGATATTGACGCTCGGCGACGCCATTTTGAGAAACACTATACAACGTTATTCCACAAACCAATAACTTTAAAATGCAGCCAGAAGCCTAAATATTTATTTCTTGACATATTATTTACCTTAAACGATGCATAATAACATACCTAACATAACTCCATCAATATCTCAAAATTGACATTTTTGTTGGATACAACGTTATTCCGGGCAAGGGCTCAATTATTAATTATTTAATGTAAGCCATTTTGCGTTATTAATATTGTTTATTTTTATTAAAAAAGTGTTTTTCGAATATTACAATGTTTTTTTTCAAAATCCCCCGTTGATCGCGAAATTTCGCTTATCGCGACCGTGTCCAGAACGTATCCCCGCGATGAACGGGGGTTACCTGTATCTTGATATAATTGATATACTCACGTATGAATCCATATTTCAGCAACAGCAAGTAAGGGCGAGGAGTGAGAGCTTCCGGGTGGAAGGACCGCTGCTGGATAGATTGCTGTCGTCACGCGGCAGCACATCGCTGCTTAGTGCTGCAGACAGGAAGAAGATCAGGTAATCGACAACTTTGGAACTTGATTCATTATCCAAACTCATGCAGTGGAGCACAATCTCTTTCATGTTTTAAGTGGAATAAACAAAATGTATATCTTCAAAAAAGAAGTCTTCATTTTACATTTTATTGGGAGCTATGTTTCATTACGGGTGTTCAGATTAAAAATATGCTATCTCTTTAATGGTCAGGTGCCGGAGCTCAGATCTGCGCTCCTTTGCAAATTCGGTCTATTTTACCTGCATTTATGGGTTTTTAGAGCTTATCATTGGTTGTACCTCAAGTTTTTGAATGAATTAACAAGTTCTATTTGTAAAGTAACCTTTTGTAAGTAGACAAAAATTCCAAATTTCGCCTTCGAACCGCACATTAATTGTGTTATTCATTTGTTTAAAAAAGTGTTATTTTTAAATAAAAACATGTTAAAATGAAATATTTTTATATTCTTTGATATATTTAGAACGAAAATATTGAAATACAATATCTTTAGTGTTATTGCTTCCATGGTTTTATTTGATAAACATGTGCGTACATTTCTGACAGTAAATTTTGTTGCTTATTTTTATAATTAATGAATAAGTAATTATTGAAATATACGTAATTATTAAAGTCTGTATATTGAGAAACCAGAAACTGCAACTTATTAACGATTATTGTTGATTTTTACATGAATATAACTGTGGTATAATCACTTCCTGAGTATGATACGGTTTCTTTGTAATAAGGAAGAAATTGAATACCCGATCTCGTTCAGTAATTATCACTTTTATTCATAAACAATACCTCTGCGTGCGACCATCAGTGCCCGAATGGCGTCGCCCGTTTCCCCCGCTTCCTACCGCATGCTTTCATCTCTTTCACACTATTACTACGCACTCCTCATACACCACTCTACCACACTCCCCCAATTAACCCAAAAATACCTGTTCTACATATTACAATACATTATATACAATACAATACATTATACCTGTAATACTACAATACCTGTTCTACATATTACAATACATTATATACAATACAATACATTATACAATACATTATACATATACATTATACAATACATAATACAGTAAAAGCTCTTTAATACGAAATTCAGGGGACCGAAATTCAACAAAAAAATTCGAATTTCGAATTAGGGAAGTAGAATTAGTAGGAAGTTTTTAAACCATCAACACACTTTCTAAACATTTTCAAGTGTACAAACAAATGCATTTTTTAACATGTATTTTTAAACACATTTATTTGGCCAATATTGCATTCATTTTTGTCAGTTGTTTCAATAAAATTAAAATAATTTACTTTGATATGTGATCTTGAGACATCAATTCAATTTTAAAACCGAAAAAATGAAAACAGCAAATATTGTACATCACTTCACTGCGCTTTTCAATTTTGGCGCGATTTTTTAGAATTGTTGAAACAGTCGAATTGGCGATACCATATTTTACGCAATCTTGCCCTTATTTCTCAATTTTTCTGTCCACGTCTTTAATCAAATCCATTTTCATAGAAATAGTTAAAGTTTTGTACGCGCTGCGAACTGACGCCATTTTAATTTGAAACGAAACACTAGTCAAAATAAAATGCGAAAATAACTAAAATCTAACACGTGAACGTAATAAAATGTCTAATATTCTTCACACTTATCAAATAACAAAAAATATATTAAAATCGTAAATGAAGAGACTAAAATATCGAAAGTTTTCACGGAAATCACAGATAAAAGCACAAAAAAAAGTCAATGACATAATGTTTTCACGTGATATATTTTCAATCTTAATAAAACATAAAGATGTAACAATTTAAAACTCCAAAACTGGCGACAAAACTTCAACTAATCTCGTCTTTTGGCGGGATATCGGGATATAAAACAGCAGTCATAAGGGTAGGCGCGTACTAGCATTTTTTCACCGCGCGGCGAAAAAACCTGCGACATTTTGACGCGCGGCGAAAACAGCAGGCACGCGCACTACGGCATAATGCCGCTGATCATTTACGGGCAGTTCTTTAAAATATTTGGTGAACTTAACGAAAAATTCTTCCAATATTATCGAATGAATAAAGAATGTTTTTATGAACTTTTAAAACTAGTTGGACCTTCTATCACATATAAAAATACTACATTCAGAAATGTTTAATGTTTCTATCACTATATTCTTTTGAAGTGATATCATACAATGGTGGTCTTCTTTCAACTTTCGTAATTAGCATTTCAATATTAAAATCTTCATCTAGATAAGCAGAATTATTACTTGTAGCCCGTTGTTCTTTCACATAAAATATATGGTACAGCGAAACAGCGCGTAGCGCGCGCGGTCATGACTTTAAAAAGATGCGTTTTTTTTCCGCTGACCGCCGCGCCGCAAGAGAGTTGTAACATTTCACCGATTTTTCGCCGTTGCGTTATTTTGCCGCTAAGTGCGCGCACTACGATTCAAAAGCCTTTGTTACAACACTGCGGTGCGACATTATGCCGCAGCGTTTTTTTGCCGCGCGGCGAAAAAACGCTAGTGCGCGCGTACCCTTAAACAGCCTTACCCTGTGCGCGCGGCCACCGGCCAGTTGGGGATGTTTTATGACTTTTATTACTGTCATATAGATGATCAAAGTCCTGTGAGTACACTGAGCGGTCATTTCCGTCAGCGCAGGTATAAAAACACTAGCAAATGGTGAGAAAAAGTTAACATTTACACAAATGACTTTTGTGTCAAATTTCATAATTTTGTCTGAATTTTTTTTCGTATTTGGCATTAGCTATTTTTTCGAATTATAGGAAGCATTTTGTATGAAAATTCATTTGAGGGGGATAAAATATCATGAAATTTTTCGAATTATACCGAATTTCGAATTATAGTTGTTTGTATTAACGAGCTTTTACTGTATAATAATACAATACATAATACACTACCCTTAATTCCTATAAAAAATAACAATTTTCCTTTATTCTTTTTTCTGGTATATGTGTGTGTATCTAGGATATCGAAATCCCCCTCTTCGTGGTCTCAGCCTGTCTCTCCACGGAGTGCCTTCTGAAAGAGAAGAATCCTCATTAGCCATGGTCTTATTGTCCACTTCATAAAGTGGACCCAATTCATTCATACTCTCAGATTCATTATTTTCATCTTCCCAGTGTACCCTCCTTCCTACTAAGTGATCCATATGTCTTTTCCATTTTAATTTTCCCATAGTTTCCACTATAAAATTCCTATTTCCCAATACTTTAATAACTGTAGCAGGTACCCATTTATTTTTCGAATCTCTGAAGTCTCTTGTCATAACCTTAGAACCAATTTTAAAATGTTTTCCCATTTTCTTCCCCCCATAATAAAATTTTTGCCTGTTCTGTTTCCATTTCATCCTCTCCTGTATCTCTCTGTTAATCCTAACAAAAGATTTACTATCGTCTGGTATCAACGTATCAAAAATTGATCTAATTTTTCTACCGATCATTAGCACGCTAGGTTCAACACCTGTCGTAATTGAAGGTGTGTTCCTAAAATCTACTAAAAATTTTAATAGTCTCTCTTCATAATTTTCCATTAACCTGTTGTTAATTATCATTTTTTTAAGAAAATATTTGACTGTTTTTACGGCATTTTCCGCTAAACCATTCGAAGCTGGATGGTTAACTGCTGACGTAATACGTTTTATATTCAATTTTTCACAAAATTCTTTAAATTCTTTCGATGTAAATGCTAATCCGTTGTCTGATACTATATAGTTGGGTATACCTAGAAGTGAAAATCAATATATTAATTACTCCAAGCAATGTCGTACGTTTCTGCATTTGGATGATGATTTTTATTTGTATACAATAATTTTGCCATGGTTCCCGTTGGGTTGTGTGGCACAGCGGATGAACGTCTGACTGCGGATCAGAAGGTGCCGCGTTCGAATCCTGGCAGGATCGAATTTTTTTTTACGGTCGATAATATTTTTTTGTTGAAATTTTAATAACAAATAATTTTTTTATGTAACAAAAGAGATTAATAAAAGATTAATTTTTTATAATGTTGTATAAAAGTAATCAACACTGCGAGAAGAGAAGAGAGTAGGTACCTACCTATCGAACTATGGTTTATTCCGCTCTGACTTATTAATCGGTTAGAAATTTTGAATAAATTCTTTGTCTTAATTATATCTAAACTGTGTTTGCTGCACAGCAAACACATTTGGCCGCGAAGCGGCCACAATAGCAAAAATGGAAGTTTGCCAGACACAATTGGCCGCGAAGCGGCTGACGTAGGCATAGGTAAACAATTGTGTTTACTGCACAGCAAACACAATTGGCCATGAAACGGCCACAATAGCCGCCCGCAGGGCCTAGCAGTAAGCAATCGGCGAAGCCGATTGCTTTCCTGCTAGTACTCTTTTTAATACTCTAATTGTGCAAAAGGCATTTATATTACTTACTTCAATAGCATCTATCCATTTTGATGTCGAGTCTACTATTATTAAAAAAAAATTATTCGCTATGGGACCAAAAAAATCTAAATGTATTCTATTCCATACATGTTCTTCTACTGGCCAACTTCCTAATTCGACCCTGCATGGTGAGCTTAAATTTTCTTGGCATTGCTTACATTCTTTAATTGTATGTTCAATATCTGCGTTCATTCCCAACCAATAAAAATAATTTCTCGCTAAATTTTTTGATTTGACGGTTCCCATGTGAGATTGATGTATATACTCTAAAATTATTTTTTTTAGAATTGATGGTATTATCAATCTACTATCAAAGAATAAACAATCATTGAATTCTGATAATTTATCCCTAATTTGCCAATATTTTAAAATATCTCCTGAAATTTTCTTTTTCTCGGGCCATTCATCACTTAGATATTTTTTTATTTCCATAAATAACTCATCACTATTGGAATTGTCTCTTATTAATTCTCTATCCAGTTTCGCATTAAACGAAATACAATTTAAAAATTCAATCTCTACCTCTTCTACATTAATCTCATTAGTAAAAAAATCAAAACTTTCGTTATTTTCCTTTTCTGACAATTTCATTGGTAGTCTAGATAAGAAATCTGCTTTATTGTCTTTCGTATTAATATATTCAATCGTATAATCATAATTTTGTAAGATTAATGCATATCTTTGTAGTCTACTAGCTGTTAATATCGGAATATTTTTATTTTCTCCTAAAATATGCACCAAGGGTTTGTTATCACATGCTAAGATAAATTTTCTTCCATACAAATATTGAAAGAATTTTTTTAAGCCAAAAATAATTGCACTAGCCTCTTTATCCAATATTGAGTATTTTAATTCCGTCGATGTAAAAGTCTTACTGGCATAAGCTATTGGTCTTTCAATACTGTTTTCGTAAACGTGGCAAATTATCGCTGACATCCCTACATTACTTGCGTCTGTTATGAGTTTAATAGGTATATTCTGATCATAATGTACCAAAATTTTATTCGACGTTAATATTTCTTTAACCTTCTCAAAAGCAATTTGACAATTATTATCCCAATTAAACTCAGTCTCTTTTTTTAACAAGTTATACAAAGGTTCTAAAATACTCGCTAGATTTTTAATAAAAATCCTATAATAATTTATACCTCCTAAAAAACTACGTAACTCCGTTACATTTTTAGGTACTTCCATATTTATAATTGCTTCAACTTTATCAGGCAATGGCTGTACACCCCTATTTGAAATTTTAAATCCCAAATATTCAACTTCTTTTTTATTAAATTCACATTTATCGATATTTACTGTTAAACCGCAATCATTTAATCGTTTTAAAGTTCTTTCAGTTTCTTCCTGTAACCCACCTAGCGTATCGGAGAATACTAAAATGTCGTCTAGAAAACATGCAACTTGTAAATCGCTTACTACTGAATTAAGAACATTACTAAAAATTGCTGGCGATGTAGTCAATCCAAATGGCAAAACTTTATATGCAAATAAACCTAAATGGGTAGAAATAACACATAATTTCCTAGACCTTTTATTTAATCTTAATTGCCCGAATGCGTTTTTTAAGTCTAATTTTGCAAAATATTTTGCCCCCTTCAATTTAGCCATTAAATCTTCTATTTTTGGTAATGGATATTTTAAACGCCTTAACATAGGATTTAATGTATTTTTAAAATCTGCGCATATTCTAATACTTCCATTTTTTTTTTTTACTATAACTATCGGACTTGCCATTTCACTAATATCCATTTTCTCGATTATGTTTTCATCTAACAATCTATTGATCTCTTCTTCTACCTTGTCTTTTAAACTAAAAGGAATTGGCCTTGGTTTACAATATTTGGGTTGAAAATTCGGTAAAACCTCAATATTCACTTCGTAATTTTTAAAACTACCAGTTTTATTTAAAAATACATCCTTATACTTAGTTTTCATTTTATCTAAAAAATAATTATTATTCAATACGCTTGGCAACTCACTTGATGTTGATGCTAACACATTAATATTTGTAAACCCAATTTTAAATGTATTTATAAAATTTCTTCCTAGTATGAATGACGAACCGTTATTCACGATAATGAAATCTTGTTCAGCGATAATATTGTTGTACTCAACTGAAAACCTATAGATACCTATTACTTTGAGTGATGTACTATCATAGCCGGATAGCTTTATTTCACACTTATTTAACTTAATCTCCTTAAAAAATCTTTTGTATAAATGAAAGGGCATTACATTAACTCCCGATCCGGTGTCTAAAATCATCTGTAATACAATTCCATTCACTTTAACCTGTAGATAAATAGGATCGCAATCTTTATAACTAATGTTCATGATTGTATTAATCACTTCACACTTATTAGCATAATGAAAACGCCCCCCACACTTGAAACATACTATATTTTTTAAAAAACAATCTTTCTTTTTATGTCCCTGTTTGTTGCAAATGAAACATTTCAACAAAATTTTACTGTCAGGTGTTTTGAACCCTGTAGTACGCAAGCGCGTCATTCGATCCAAATTGTCTGTGATTGGTCGAGAGTTTGAAATGGGCCTCGATCTCTGATTGGTCCGTTCTATACTACACACAATACTATCGTTACTATGCAAATCAATATTGTTACAACTCTCATTTTTTTTCACAATAATATGTTCATATGTATACGCCAACTCCACACACTCATTCAAATTATTTCCCGCGGCACTCAAAAATAATTTATTATTAATTTCTGTGTTAAATATTCCTATAATAAAAATATCTTTCAAAGTTTCATCTAATCTATTGTTGAATGAACATTTTATAGCCAAACTTTTTAATCTTGCCATAAAATCTCTAATTGATTCATCATTTGCCTGTTTACAATTAAAAAAAAATTCTCTGTGTTCGTATATATTATCACTGCCCTTGCAGCTTTTTTCTATAATTGTACATAATTCCTCGAATTTTAAAACTGACAATTTTCTTGGAAAACATAGTTCACTCAGGAAGACAAAGGTATCTTCCATAAGACTACTTAAGAGAAATGCTCTCTTCTTGTCTTCTGACAATTTCTCATCACCGAGTATGAGAATCTGATCCAATCTTTCCTTGAAGATGGGCCAATTCCCAGACTTGTGGCAGAAAGGACTCAACCCTCTCAAAAACCCCTCCATTTTGAGCACTAGCTAAGTATTTTATTACAGGTAACAATTACTTAACTTAAGGTCCCGACCACGAAGATAGCTCGACTGCGACGATCGTAGATGACCTTCAATAGACCCTCGTCCTTTGCCTCTACGTTTCCTGGTTGATTCTGCACTGCGCGGCTCCTTTTCCGACGTCCTTGTTCCCTTCTTTTCCTCCGTCTTGTCGTCTTCTCCCTGACGATCCTCCCTCCTGGATTGCTGATGACCTTGCCCGGTCTCGCACCCTGACGATTCTCCTGAATTGTCGATGACTCACTCCGCCGAAGACTTCCGAATATCCTTGTTATTCTTCTTTCTTCTTCTTCTCCTTCCCAGCAGTCCCATCCAATCCAGTTACATGTAAAAAAAAACAATCCAAGTAGGTAGATTTTTTTTCCTTGCCGAGTTTTAATACACGTAAATTCCAAATTCCTTTTATTCTTTCTCTGAGTGTAGATCTCTTTTTATCGGCTGCGCCACTGTGGTATAATCACTTCCTGAGTATGATACGGTTTCTTTGTAATAAGGAAGAAATTTAATACCCGATCTTGTTCAGTAATTATCACTTTTATTCATAAACAATACCTCTGCGTGCGACCGTCAGTGCCCGAATGGCGTCCCCCGCTTTCCGTTTCCGACCCGTTTCCCCCGCTTCCTACCGCATGCTTTCATCTCTTTCACACTATTACTACGCACTCCTCATACACCACTCTACCACAATACCCATCACAGAAAAGTGTCTAAAAAACAGCAATCGTGCGTGAAATTGCACGGCTTTTAGGGTACATTCTGCGTTACGTAAGGCCGGCATCCGACCGATTAAGAGCTTCAGTTATTTTTAAAATGTTGAACAAAAGCGTATTCTATGTAGGTACAGTATGGTACATGTGATCAAGACATGTAATGTGTTTTTTAATCACACTATATGTAATATTTTATTTTAATGCCATTTATTCTTGCGATGTATAATTAATGAACTGGTTTAGAACGGGGTGTAAGCTGCTGGGAGGCGCGGGTTGCTCCGCCCCGGGCTGCAACACCCCTTCGCTGGCTTGTGCGGCGTACTGCCTGAACCACATCGCCGCCAGCCCGGATCAGCGCCTGTTTTCACGTTGCACGGCCAAGTTCAGCGACAACACGCAGTGCCGCATGCCAGTGGTCAACGTCACCAGCCACCTGCCGCTTTGCACAGAGCACGCTTGGAAGAGGGTATGTACTAAATACTTTTAACATTCAGAAGGTTCTCCAGGAGAATTTGTCTCACTGTATCAGGAACCTCTAAAACCTATTTATAAAGATTTTGAATTGATTTTAATCGATAAGTTCATGACTGAGCTCAGATTATGCTCCTTTTATCTGCTTCTACAGCGTTGAGTGTGTATTTCGATATCTCTTATATGTTAACCAAGTGTTACTTCACTAACAGACTGGTGTCAAATTGTCATATAAGTATTTAATGCTGATTTGTTTTTATTAAAATTTAACAATTTATATTTTTGATATACTGGAGATGAAAATCTTTTTTAACCTTTCCCATATGGTGATAAAATTAAAACATGAAATTGACATTTTTCGAATTGCGAGTCGAAAAAATATGCATATTTTAATTATAAAAAACATCGGTTATCACAAACTACAGCACAAAGACTTGGCTCTGCGCGCCATGCACTGCGCTCCCCGCATCATTCATTCCCAAAATACATGCACTACAAATTAATGTCAGTTTCTTCGAGAAAACATTTTATTTTATTGCGTTCAGTAAATTATTATATAGGGTGTTCAGTTCAGTAAATTCTTATATACCTGAGCTAGCATCAGAAACTTGGCCGGTAGATTCCTGCCTATGTTATGAGTCTAAAATGTTCAAGCAACCATGGCTTCATATCAATAGTTATGGAGATATGCAAAAATCAAAGTTTGCTTTTTTTTTTCAATATTTCTGACTTATTTTTTGCAAAATCTTGAACCATCATTACAGTAACTTATATCGACTATGAAAAATACTTTTAAATAAAATTATAAAAACCTAGTAAAAAAACTTTTTTCAATTTTTGCAAGGTTTTTATCATTTAATTTGACTAGTATTAAAGCGAATGAATTTTTCATAATTGACACGAGTTACTGTAATGATAGTTCTACTTTTTGCAAAAAATAAGTAAGAAATATTGAAAAAAATGCAATCTTTGATATTGCATATCTCCATAACTATTGATATTAGGTCATGGTTGCTTGAACATTTTAAACTCATTACATAGGAAGGAATTTATCGGCCAAGTTTTTGCTGCTTATTCGGGTATACTCTGTATATTGTAATTATTTTATTAAATACATAAATATATTACATTAAGAGGCTGCTATACCGGACAAGTTTTATAATTCCGACGTATGTTGCGTTTTCCTGCCGCCTCTTGAGCGCTGGTGTCGAAATTCCTCCACCTCAAAATTTGAATATTCTTCGTTTTCGTGCATTTAAATTGTCTGAAGCAAGCAAACCAAATCATAGAAATGCGCTAACATTCCAATTACGAAGAGAAATGTGTGTGACCTTTTCTATAAGAACGCAAGTTTTTCTAGTTTTACAAATCGCTTGATACATTTCGTGAAAACGCGACCTTGTGTTGTATATTAGGGATGTACACTGATCTTTATCGAGTTTCATGAAAAGAAATAAAACCCATACTTACAGAAATGTAACCTCAAATATCTAAAAATAATAATTTCGTTGTCTGTCCGTAACTTACTGGAAAGACGACTTTAGATATTTAGAATGTGACAAGTAATCAGCGCTCAACTGATGTTGCGCGGTCACGCAAGAGTTGTAATTAATTACTATATAGTCGTACACCAGTGAAATAAAAAAATTCTGAATTATCTTTTCAAAACGTAAGACTTTCATGAAAGTAACTGGTATCGAATATTTAAAATTAATTCGCATTAATAAAAGTCAAATAAAATGATAATCATCCGTATTCTGAAGTAAGCAACATTGCTATTTCTGTATCTTGACAGTTATTGTATTACATTGTGATGCTGTTTTTTTGACATTTTATGTTTGACAGGTTTGAAATTATGAATTCAATCAATTAGAAAGCTCATTATTCGTAATTGTGAATACATTAACATTTATTTACATTTTAGGGCTTTCTGATTGATTGAATTCATTAATTTCAAACATGCCAAACTCAAAACATCGAAATTAGTGTCAATATAATGTTATACATACCTGTCAAGATTGGGATAAAGATCTGACATCCCAATATTGCTGTTTTCAGAATAGCACAGATTAACTTTATAAAAAGTATTATATATTTTTCAAATTTCTGAACGGTGATAGTGCAAAATGATTAAACATTTTTTTTACTTGTATTGAAGCGAATTTATTTTTACTATTCTACACAAGTTACTTAAATAATAATCAAAAATGGAACATATAAACGTAAAACAATTAATAAACATAATAACAGAAGATATAAAGTTATCATAACATATGGAACATAAAACGGAAGGACAACTATTCGGATACTATGAAATATAACAACGGAACATAAAAACGGAATAGAACAATTCATAAGAACAGTATATTTAAAAAAACATAATAACGAACATATAAACATATCATAACAAACAAATTGTTACAAAAGAAATCATAAAATCTGATTAGGAAAACTGGAGAAAAACGATTATTAGAAAAGATCAACAACTGACCATAATAAACGATTATAAAATAACATTCATGCCTGTACTCATGTATGCAGTAGAAGTAATATTTAAAAACTAAAATAAAGAAAAATTATATATTAATGATGCTCAAGTATTATTAAGTATTGAGTTGTATAAATCTACACTGATCATTGTCTATTACTTTATTGAATTTTATGAAAATAATGAAAACTCATACTTACAGAAATGTAACTTCAAATATCTAAATATAATAATTTGGTTGCCTATCCGTAACTTGCTGGAATGATAACTTTATATAATTAGAGTGTGACACGCAATCAGTGCGCGACTCACGATTATTTAAAAACTATAATAAAAAACGATTAACGGAACATATAAACGAAAACAAAACGATTCATTAAAACAGGGTATTTAACATAATACAACATATTATAAAGATGTTATAAAAGGAAAAAAAGGATTCGTAAGATCCAATTATATGAACTCTGGGGTATAACGACGGACGACAAAAATGGAACATATAAACGGTTCCTTAACAGCCGGAAGATAAATTAATAATCGGGGTTGCAAAATGATTTAATAAGTTTATACGTTAAATTTAATCGCTCGACAGCAAATACGAAAATTGTCTAATTGAAAATATTTTTCAAAACAAACAAACTCAAAACAATTTATATTGTTTTACTGAAAATTTTTCAGTTAAAATAAAAACACAAAAAAATGTCGATTCAAAAGATTTCACATCACTATTCACTGAAAAAATGACCATTACCGTTGAGTAAATAAATAGACGGAGTATCTTATTTCATTAAAAATATTGCTTGTAGGTAATAGAAAGGACAAAAATTCAGTGTGTATACAGAACAAAGTCTATATATCATATTGTTTCAAGAAAACAGATAAGAATAATGGAAAAAAACATTAGAATCAGCCCGCAAAAATGAACAAAATTTTACAGTTTTAAGCGTGTTGTAAAAAATAAAAATGGCGACATTCAAGTATTTTTAATTCATTTAAAAGTTATTTTCTGCATTTACTGTTGTCCGCGCAATATGGGATTTCTAAAATGCATTCTTTATACGGATATCTTCCCTTTATTAACACTCAGGCAAAGTTTACGTAGCATTTTAAGATATATTCGTATAAACTAGCGGGAGCGTAACCTGAAGACTGGCGTAGTTGGTGTCCAACCAACGACTGATTTGAAAGAAAAATGATCTTTTAACAGACTATACGATTTAATTAATTCTAATTTTTTTGTATGAGGTATAATATTTTGAATATTTTTATATTAATGACAGTGAAATTTTCTTAGTACGCATGTAAAATTGAATTAAAATAATCAATGTTTTAATGGTTTTTGGATGCTGCAATATAGGAGACGGAACGTGAATTTATATCTTTTTGTAAACGTTGTATTTAACAACCTACCCAAAAATAATTATATATTTTCCCCCAAACTTTCTGTTTGAACTTTTTTTATTCAATTTATTAAAAAAATATATGGTCTTTATGCGGAAATATTTCGAGAAAAAGTGTACCAAAGATAACTCTATTGCTAGAAAGATTAAATAGGGCTTCGGGATTATATTTTTTTGTGATAATAACAAAGTATTTTTTTTACTTTTTTTAAACAAATGCTTTAAGATTAAATGGACCTTTCATAATAAAATTGATTGAATGCATGGTTAGTTGTAATTTTGGTAATAAGATTCGAAAACTTTACACTAAATTGACTCTCCAGACTGCAAAAACGTGAATCATGTACTATGGTGCCTTAACTCTGTATTTAGTATATTTATAGAGATATTCACAAATTGGTTTATAACACCGAAAAGAAGAGGTTAAAATTATTTGTTTTCCTAAATGTATATGTTGTGCGATTGTATTCCAGGATAACTACAATAAGATAAGTCAAGAGCTGAAACCGAAGAAGGCGCCCAGAAAGAGACCAAAGCCATCGGCCATGATCAGACCGCAGAAGAGAAACCGAAAGAGAAAGAAACCGCCGCCACCCGAGATCACTCACCCCCCCACTCTTCATACACAGGGTTCATATATTTCTCTTATTTATTTAATTTTTTATATAATATAGTACAGAGTCTAGGGCCATTCAAACAAACAAAGGCATTGAACATGTTACTTTCTTTCCTTCTCAGAATCTGAGTTTTGACTCTATTTTGAGCACCATCAATGCTAATACTCCAAACATCATTATTCAGCAATAAATAATTACAAATTTAATCATAAAAATTTATAGTTGGCTGGTTCAAAACAGAAGTAATCCAAGTAGCATTTTGTTGATGTTGAGATAATGAATAAACACATTTTTGTGAATATTTTAATTGTGTCTAATATATGTATTAAAAGATGTTTGATAAATGATAGATATGAACATAACTTAGGCTTAATGAACGGTGAAGTGATCCAAGTAGCATTTAATGAACTTAGATCACATTTGCAGTAAAAAAATAAAATTTTGAAAAAAAACAGAAATGTCAAAAAAAAAAGAGTTTGTTCAAAAAAGTACTGAATTGCGCTTGGATTTCTTTCGTACAAACTAAATTCACATCCAAAGAGTCCAAAAAGTGACTTAGCTTAGTTTTGCCAAAAATGCAACTTGGATTACTTCTGTTTTGAACCAGCCAGTTAACAAATGGAACAGATATTTTACAATCTATTATCAATATCAAGTGCAGGATTCTTTTTAACGTTGTCGAACCTTTGTGAATTTTGTTTACAAATTGCCAAGTCTATGTATCCTGCCAATGGTAAGTGAATGTGATATGCAGTCCTTACCCCTTAAGTTAAGTGTACAGCAGACTTCCGATTATATGGGATCTGATTAACCGGCAAGCGGATTACCCGGAACAATTTTGAAAGTCATTGAAACAATATTTTTTTAAATGAAAATGTTCCACATTCTTCATAATGGCCAAACACGTGTTTAGAGTTGAAAACATCGGCTGTCCATCTTGTCTGAAAAGTGTGATTTCTTAAAACATGTTCATTATAGTGCCTAATGAGGGTTAGTTGTGTCCAGTTGTCATTGTCACTTCTTTACAAAAGATTGCGTAATTAATGATGTATTTTTCATAAATTTTTCGATGCTTTTGGATTAACTAGAAAATCGATTATCCGGGATTTGTTTTCATCAAAGAGTAAACCACAATCTTCTCGATAGGTTCCACATCTTCCGGGTGTGAAGAGAGTACTGAGGAAACGGCGATGGGCCTCTCTGAGGAGTTCATCGGGGCCGCTACCACTCACCATATCGGTAAGATAAGCAAATGTGCTTTAGAAATTTATTTAGCATTTTATTAACTTAACTCACCTTATTTAGTGTTGAAACAGACAGGTTTTTTATACGAACCGTATGGATGTGTTGAGATTCGATTCTCGACTTTTCTCTGGAGTCATATCACAACATCCTCAGGAGAGTTCACTATCGCCGCGGGATCAAGGACATATTGACCGTTGGAGAGATTTTGATACCTTCCAATTCTACCACTTCGTGACATTGTATACAAGTTTTTTCTGTGTTTTTTTTTGTAATAATTTTGTTTAAGATGTGACACTCTTACCGTTTGTAACTGGAGTGCTTGTTGTAGATGAGGAGGTGGTGGCGCAAGTGCTGGGGCTGCAAGAGGAAGAGACACCGGCACCTTCTCAAGAGGCTCAGATCGATCTGTCCACCGTCTTCAACGACTTCTTCACTGGTAATAATACTTGGCTATTCTCTCGATTCCCTAATTTTGTAATCGTAGGCATTTTGTGGACTTTACATACTTTTGTTGCAGTAAAATAGGCACTAAGTACCAAAATTTCATTTTTCAAACTAAGTATGCAGCTTGGTTCTATATGACCAGTAATGCATTATGTTCCTGCAATGATGCATTTAGCCATTATGCTTGTTTGAATACCGCGACTTCGCTAAGTACCATGCCCTATTATTTTAAAACAGCACTAAGAGCCATGGTCCGCTAACTTCAGATTGTATTAAAAAGGCTGACCAAGTAGAGAGCGCGTCGGGTAATCTCCCCCATACAAACAACAAGAAAAAGATGTTATAAAGAATATAGTACAAATAAAAGAAGAAAAACACAAGGCCTGAAATATACATCAATAACTCAGAATATCATTCCAGCAAAAAATCCACCAGTAAATAAGGTATGATTTATTTTGTGTTGAAATTAACATTCATCCCGGTATTTTGTTACGGACAAGGCATACTGTTTGAATATGCTCGGGGTACTTACCTCGGGGTACTTAATAATTGATTTAAGTCTCTCTGTAACACCTCATGGTCAGTAAGGGGGTTACCAAAATATTTTGTGTCATCGGCAAAGAAACTAGACAGCAGCACGAAGATCCAAAATGTACAAAATAAAGAGAATTGGTCCCAGTACGCTCCCCTGTGGAACAGTCTACGAGTATAACTATTAAATGCCTTTGGACCTTTATCAACAACTGATTGTTCATAACTTTTCCTAGAATTCCTTATTTCTGAAGTTATTTTATTATTCAGTACTCTGTATTTCTTATAATCTTCCGGGTTCAGATTCTTCTTATATATGTTCCACAGTTTCCTCTTTTCCTTGGTTAAATCGGCTAGTTGTTTGGAAATCCACGGTTTACATTTTGACTTGGGATTTTTATTTAAGACATGTGGGGCAGGATTCTATATTGTCACGAAAAATTTCCATGAAATTGTCCCACATGTTATATATATGTTACAGCGAATTTGCATTTTTAGTGAGACTATACTTTCACTAGTAAAAATGTACTTTTCCCGGTCGGGCAGAGTGGGGGCAGTGAAAACATCTAAATCAACGAATTCTCAGATTCACTACACATAATCCGTGAAAATACATTACTCAAAGCATAGACAATATATCGGTGAAACCATCAATTTGTACACGTAATTCTTAAAGCGTAGAAAGTATAAAGGGGGCACTACACTAGACGATTTTTATTCATTTTGCGGTCCTATTTTAACTCCTAAATTAAAATAGGACAGCGGCACCGCAAAACGAATACGAATCGCGAAGTAAGGTGTCGGCTGAAAGATCGCGCACTCGGGTTTTTTATGATATCTGACGACTGCCGGAACAAAACGAGGTTATGTCACCATGTAAATATTGGGGGGTTAAGGGAGAAATTTTATTAATGAATATGTATTTTGTCAATTAAGTTTATTAAATATGTTTTTTTTTATAACAATACAACAAAAGTTTATTTCTTACAAATATAGAAACATAAATAAACATACACCCGGTATTATTAATTTTAAATGAACCTTTAAAAGTGCGTCAAGTAACAAACACTCGATGCGAAAAATACAAAAATCAAAGAGATTCTAAGTCATCCATTTACGTTTGAATTCATTCAGATTCTTCCGCATTTCCAATTTTCTATCTTTTTATCAAAAATGTGTCTAATGTCGTTTGCGTTTCTTGTTTGCGCACGTGTAAGCACGGGTGGTAGACGTACAACATAAAGTGCGCGGTTTTTAAGTTCGCAAACTTACTCGGCTCGACGTCGGTGACAGACGTGAAGCTTGCTCGCACCGTATCATTTTTATGAGTTTAATCGACTGTCTTTTGAATTATAAGATGATCAGAATTTCGTAAGTGTTCGCGATTAAAATTTTAAAAATATATTACGTTTTAGTTACCTACCTAAACTAATCATTGAATATCAAAGACCAGTCCAGAAGTGTGACAGTTCGAGAAACAGAACTATCGCCACAGAATAGAGAATATGCTATCGCTCAAAGGATAAAAATTAGAAATACTGTCGCTTTGTGATGACTTTGGACTAGACTAGTGTAGAATGAGACACAAAACGCAAAATAAATTTTGAAAAACAAGGTCCATGTGCCATTAGAATCTTGTTATAAAATCATATAATGAAGAATTGGTGCAGACGAAACTTTCAACACTTCAAAATGACTATTTTAATAATATCCGTTACCTACATAATGTTGATTTGCACAGAAGAAATTAATAATGCAGTAAGAACCTTGTTCACGCAATGACTTATTAAATTGTTATTCAAGGCCCGGTTGTTTCAATTTGGATAAATAAAAGTTCGTTTAAAAACATAGATTTTTACGGAAACGGATTTCAGACTTGTCAAATTTAATTTTTGACAGTTCGGAAACCAATAAATTCACTAGTAAGTGCAAGTTAAAATATTGTATTCATTTCTATTGGTGAAAAACTCTTTGAATATGATAAGAATGACCTTGAATATACTTTCTCTAAAATGCCAGTGAATGATGGACTCACTAGAAAATCAGATTCACTGTAACATATATATTCCCACTGGAATAGCCATAGGTTGTTTTAAGGTTCGCTAGGACACTATTCATTCTATCAAAGTCCACATGCCAGAAATTATTTTTATACTTTTATAGTATAGATTTTTCATAAAAACTTATATTTGACATTATTATTCACTATTTCTTGTTTTTCTCGGCTTGTCGGTCATGTACTTAGTGCGTAATTTGATTCAATCATTCGTATATCCAAGCTTTTTTCTCCTTTTTGCACATGTCGATTGATACTAACTCGAAATAATTAGGAAATTTATAAATAACTGAATTGCATACTGAAAAAAGCTAATATATGCAATTATTATGTATAAGTTATAAAAGTTGCTCTTTATAATGTAGTGCCATGGGTGTTAGCTTCTTTGTGTGAAATAAAAAATGGATTATACAAAACAAATTAAACTTTTATTTCGTATTCGAAATTCGAACTTAGTGTGTCGTTATATGACGTATATAAAAAAAGCCAAAATTTTGAAGTTATGTTTTTTTGGCACATTTAGGGTAAAATTTTTATTGTAACAGAAGTTGCCCATGCGCATTGTAGCGGAAATGCAAAAATGCGCATGCACAGCCATTTGTTCACTGAAATTAATGTTCCAATAATATAAATAATATATTGTTGACCATCTTCAATTGATTACCAATCATAAAGATGCTCAATTCAAAAGCTGATGAATGATTGGTTACTAAATTGAAAATTAAAACTGTTAATTGAATTACGATTTTAGGTATGTATGTTATTGTTAATGTTTTTGCAAAAATGACGTAATTAATTGTAATTTTTCAAAAAATACACACAAAACAAAAAAACTTTCAAGTTGTAAAGTTTCGAAACTTTTGATTACGGAACCGAAAATCTATAAAACATGAAGGTGGACAGGCACTTGAACTTTTTTTGAAAATGCACACGTTTTTTGATTCATTGCATCATATCTTTTTGAATCGACGTCTCAAGACATTTATCTCTTATATTAGCTATCACAAACCAATAGTAAAAACCAAACCATTTATACCACTTCAAAATTTAATATTATAATAATAAAAATAAATATTAATAATTTTTTTTTTTTTTTTTTAAAAAAATAGAGATGCGAACACGGAATACGTGTCACATCAATATTCTTACTATTTTCAAACTAAGCTAAACGCTTGTGCTATGAAAATAGGACTAAATTGCTAGTCTGGGCTGAGATTCGAACCCGCGACCTTTGGATCGCGAGGCGAGTGTCCCAACCACAAGACCAACAAATTTATTTATCTACATTAAAGTATTACCAAATATATTTGTATATATCTCCCTAGATATCGTATTATTGTGTGAATGTACATTTTTAACCAATATGTAAATATCAATTATCACAATCACACCAAAGAAGTATAACTTCTACTGCGCCTACATGAGTACAGGCTCCTCCATTTTTTGTAGATTTTTTAGTTTACGTAGGGACTCTCAATGTAATTTACTTATAACTTGTACATTTTTTTTGTAATCAAATCAAAAGTTGCTATTTTAAAAAATATTAAAAGTGCAACTTAATAAAACATTATATATAATATAGATTAAAACGTAATAGCTCCCGAACTACCTACTAGGAAATTTGATATACCGACATATTTGTAAGAATTACAATTAGTGGTAGCTTTACTTAATTTTGTAAACATGTTGTGCTTCAGTTTTTAATATCTGCAAGATAGTGATCCATTCCAGTTTAATCAAAAATGTATGAAGCAGAATATGCGGTACAAAGTGTGATGGAATCTAGCTGATAAAATACTGTACGGGTATTATCTTCCCATTAAATCATTATTTTAACCACTGTTTTTGTATCTGATTTATATCTGATCATATCGATAATAATTGGTAACTAAGATGTACATATTTATTGTCTATTACTGATGGTTACCGGTCAAATTACAAAAAAATAGTTACCAGTCATTGGTTAAAATAATCATCGGTTACACTAATCTTAACACAAATGTAATAATAATAATAATAAATATTTCAGCTGAACAAAATGAAGAGTATGTTCCCACCCGCGAAGAGACTGAAGAACTGGAGCGCGCCCTCGAAGCGGTGAACCAGGATGTCAAGTCTCTGGAGAAGTTGACCGCAACACAGGGCTCCGCCCTCCTGCTGGACGCTCTGCTAGATGAAAGGGCCCTCGCGGAGACCTTGGCCAGTCTTCCCGATGTCTTCAGCCCTTCGCCTAACTGTACGGCGTAAGGCTGAGGTGGAGAGAATTCAGAGATAGATGTAATGTGTCAAAGTCAAATAGCAGTTCTAATACTCAACGGAGCGAGGTCAAATTAAATTGTGGACTTGAAAGAAGCGTTCCAATTTGTATTTTGTCGGTTCCCTCATTCATTTTTTTAAAATATTTAATTCTGAATATTTCCGCTCTCCACGGAGTATGTTTTCCAAGCTCTTACATTAAACATTTTGATGGTCCCTACGTACACTGTTCTTCTTCTTAAATTTTATTTTTGTTTTATTATCTTAAACTATTCATTTTACTGTGTATATTTTCGAATGTTAAAAAAAAAATTTATTTCCTTTTTTTTTACGATAGGGACCGTCACTTTAATTATTAAAAGTTTTCCTGTTTAAATTATAATACAGACACCAAACTTTACCCTCCTGAGTCGTATTGGGACTGTTTCTTGAGTGTAGATAGATAAGTAGTCCTTTGACATTTGGGAATATGGATCTTCAGTCATGCCGAGGAGTGCATTCAGATGATAAGATCGTACTCCCCTTCCCCCACCTCATTAAATATTCGTGTTTACATAAATAAGGAAGAAGTTATCTTTGAAATATTTAGTACAAAATTAAATTGAGTCGTTTTGAATAATAATTGTCGTATTGGTCAAAATTGTTGATAGAGTAATTGGTATACGCTTGCGAGGACTCGGCGGTGATAGATGTTGTTTAATTAAGCTTCCGTGGGTAGGCTTAGAGACTGGAAAGCAGCCGTCTAAGTGACGCGCTAAGTTAATTTTCGTCAAATTATAAACTGCTTTATTTTGATCTTCGAAATGGGACAAGGCAATGTTTTAAGTTTTAAGTCACAAAATTATTTTTAACAGTTATTTTAAGAGGGCATTATTGTCGGTAACTAGTTTATTGGAATGTTTATCGGCTTTAAATTCACATCCACTGCGGTGAATTCCACAGCGGAAGAGAGAGTGATTTTAATATTGTTGTGATTTTGATGTATGTTTGTGACACGGGATTTAGTACATTTTAATTGGAAATTTACAATACTAAAAATTTCCTTATTATTAACATATTATTAGTGGCAGAAAAACAAAATTATATTAGTTTTTTTTTAACAAACAGGCATACTTCGCTTGGACCTTTTTCACTTGCCGGGGCACGAAAAGCCTGGAAACTTGTTAACACTATCCTTTATTAAGCGAAGGGTTCAGAAATAAAACCGCCATAATCGGATTGATGAAAATGATTATCTGGAATTGGTGACAGTTTAAAATTGGAAACTGTTCTGTTTGTTTTATTAAATGTATCAATGAAAATGTTTGCTTTATTAAACTTATCAATTTTAACATCTCATCTGTGGCTACGAAATAAATTTATCTCAGTTTCGTCAATTAGATAATGGTAGTTACGCTTCTGGACCCCTCAAGTGCGTAATAGCCGTGCTAATGCTTGAATTTACACGCATTACGTTGCCTCTATTCGAGTCACATGAGAATACTCCGGGTTCAACACTGTAAGAACAATGCATTTCTGAAAATAACAACTTTGAATTAAAATTTTCAAAGCGAGGTACGCCTGTATCCCTTTAATGATTTATGTATTAGTAATATATTAAAATTTGACGAAACTGAGCGGGCATCGTTTTTCATGCATAGATTTTGATAGTTTGCATCGTGAAAGATTGTCATATTGACTATTCCGGTATGAGAGCACATAAAAAATTGACCAATAATAGTATGTATTTTACTGTTAGGCTTTACCTAGGCTTCATTATTAAAACATGGGAATTCCTGTTTACCACTCACACTGGTAAGTGTGATAATTCCCCACGTGCATGCGTAGGCTATCAATATTAATGAATGTATTTTTAGTACAGTAAAACCTCATTAATTTGGAATTCAAAGGACTTAATAAAAATTTTGAACTATGCGAACCCCGTCAATTTGAAATTCAAGGTAAAAAAAAAAATCGTAATGCGATTGCGAAATTCGTCAAAAATTGTAAAACTCCTAAAAAAAGCCATTAATTTTGTGAAAAACATCTGTATTTTTGCGAAATCATTTCGAAATCGCAATATTTATTATGCTCATACAAAGATCGAGACATTTCTATTATATTTATAAATATGTCGTTCACTTAAAAAAATTCAAATTGTGTGAGCTAAAAGTGCAAGGTGCTAATAATTATTTTAAATTACGAATTACTGGGATTTTTTAATTATAGGGGTTTGACTAAACTTACTGCATTATGGAAATTATATCAACATCACTGATTTTACTGCATTATGGAAATTATATCAACAATTTCATTATTATGCAGATAAAACACTCCTGGGAATATTTTGGTTACGTTGGTTGTCTTTGTCTGTAGATATAATTATTTTTTCATCTGGTCAAAGAGGTTACTTCCCTGCTAAACATTTTCGGAAGTAATTGTTCCACTGAAACGTTTGTCTGTTGATATGCGCACGCATTTATAAAATTATTACATTATCACCATGTCAATGCCATGTCAAAAGGAAATGTCAATTTCCCAAACTAGCTTGGATGTTGCTTTCTAAAAGAAATAGTGTAGGTACTGGTTATTATGCTCGGTATTCAGGTAAGTGCAGCATTGGGGTAAGTGCGTCTACATCCAATATCGCTAAACAGATAAAACAAATTTTGTCCAATTACTTACACCCACAAACAAGACGACGAAAACCATTAAGATTGAATAACGTTGTCATTCTAAGGAAAATTGTCTATGATTTTTTTCAATAAAATTGCTTTCGAAGTCGCTGCGAAAAGTGGTAAAATTTTGTTGTTTCTGTCAGTCTAGAATTTCAAATTCAATTAAGTAGCAACATAAATGTCTTATTTATCTTTACATTACACTTCACTGGCTTACCCGCGCGGCTTTGCGTGCATACATTTTTAATAACTTTTAGTCATATTTGATCAATTTGTGTATTAACCTTAATGGAATTCATGTAATTTTTATAGAACTTATTGAGTTCTACAACTTCTGTATAGAAAGTATTTAAAAATTTCTTACCGTTAAGGCAGCGTTCCTAAAATACGCATCGCTCAATCATTTTTTCGTCGAATTAAGTTATATAATAGGCTACCACGAAAAGCCCTTTCATTTAACGTGATAATATACAGCCTATGTCCACCCTGAAAGTCCATTCTAAATATTGGTGAAAGAATTTTTTAAATCGGATGAGTAGTTTCGGAGATTACCTCCTACATCCAAACTTACAAAATTTACATCTTTATATACATATTAGTATAGATAAATTAATCATTTTTATATAAATATTTCAAATTTAAACACTTAATTGATTTTTTTCTAAATGGGAGGAGTGTTTCTGAAAATTTTCTGTTTTTATTTTTAAATTTTGCATGTTTAAAATAGTAATTACTACAAAAAAAAATATTAATCAATTAGAAAGACATACAGAAAAATCAAATCCATGAAAAAATATTTGGCTGCTACCGGAATTCAAACCAGGGATCTCCTCCTATCCGGGGCAGGCGTGTTACCCAATTACTCTACAGCGGCCTTGTACATTTCCATGAGTTTATCGACTTTTTAAGTCTGGTTTATAAATTGATTAACATGTATTATACATTTTTAGAGCAATCCACTTTTTCTGGTACGGTAAGCACAAATCACTTTGTGAAACTGTCGCCAGGGGACGCCAGAAGTAACTGTTTTAATTCTTTTTTTTTTTGGGTACGTAATTTGAAGAAATATATGCTGCACTTACCCGATCTCACCTTCATATATATTAAAAACATTCATACTTATTACCTCTGTGTAGATGATAGTTTTCAGATTATAGGATTGCCCAATATTAGGACCTCTGTGACCACTGTGTTCATAATAACCAGCGTCTATGTATAATAATTTTTGAATATTTAGAATTCAACGCTCCTTTACAGAGTCCGGTGTTTACTAGTATTACGGGTGTGGTAGACCTACCTACACTCCCAGTACAACATTTTCAACCTGTGAATAAAAATTCTGCACCACCTTGGAAGCAATTGATATGAACACATTGTTTGCGGGAGACGCTTAAATGCGTCTTTTGCATACTGTTGGTAGAAAGCGGGAGACGCTTAAAAGCCTCTATCTTTAGATGAGGGTATGGTGCCTTGGAGGAGCAATTTTTCAAAGGAAAAAATGTTCTCTTACAAGTTTGGCAATCGAAAAGAGAAGTTTCTTTAATTTCTACCATGCATTCGGCAGAAATGCGAGAAAGTTACAACATAGATTGGAAATAATAATCTGCAAAGGAGATGTCATGTGTGCGCGGTCCACAAAGTACGTAGCGAAACCCGGAATATGTGTAAATTCTGTGATGTACCTTTACATAAAAGGAATCCAATGATTTCATACTTCCAAACTGTGTTTATTGTTTTATATTTTACAATATATATATTATGTTGAACGTGCATAAAATGACTAAATCAACAATACGACAAAAGTGCAGTTTTTTCAAAATTTTAAAATTTAAACTTAAATATAATAATTGTTTATCCAAAAATATAAAAATTTGTGACCAGATCATAATAAAAGATTTCGAATAAGGTAAGATACTGAAATTTTTATTTAAATTTGATCAATAGTTCAGAAGTTGTAGCTATTTTACATGAATAATTTCGCACGCAAACCTGATAAAAATTGCCTGGTGTAAATTGATGAAAAAACCCCCCGCAAACATTGTGTTAAAAAAAATTACAATATGAGACCATCTCAATGTAATCAAATTGTGTGATATACAATGAAAAACGTAATGGGATTGCAGCACATTAATGATATTTCTGCCCTCTTTCAAAATAGTCCTTCCTCTCAGCCACCGTTTAATTTATAGACTGCGAGCCAGAGATTCACAGACTTATAGTATTAAACCTGAAATATTTTGTGTATATGTGTCAAATAAGGTTTGGATATTATGACATTTAAGTTCGGGGGATTTTGGCAGACAACAAGTAATACAGGTACAAAGTGTGTAAGTAAGACATAAAAATGATAAACCTGATTTTTTATAATGGGACAGTACTATATATTAATGAATGTCAGACGCTTGAATTGACACATTGAAGCTCTATAAATAATTATGTCATTTACATTATAGTAACAAGTCTGAATTTTATAAATTTCACGCCACTATTTACCTGATACCATATATTTAACGTTTTACTTAGACATTTTTTTATATCTTTATTACCTGTTATCTGCCAAAATCCTCCAAACTCAAATGTGATGATATCCAAACCTACTATAATGTTAATCTACAGAAAATATTTCAGGTTTGATACTGTGACATAAGTCTGGCTCCTTCCTATTCTATTAAATTTAAAAAAAATAAAATATTTTAACATCTTTTATCAAAATCTTATTTTACCCAGAAATACTTCCACATTTATGTTGATTAATTTGAAAAATTTTGGATGCGTCCCTAAAACAATGTGGTCTGGGTGCGTCACACATTGTATAAGTTGACTGGTGTTTTTGTCATTTTACATATTGGAGATTTTTGAACTGCAGACAAGTAAGACAAAGTGTGAGACGTATGGCCGACCGGATAATTGACAATTCATTTAGTTTCACACTTTTGTGTGTTTATAGTGTATTTTCAGCATTTAAATATTTTTATTTGACACGCATTTAGTGGAATTAAAATGTCAAGAATCATGACTGTCTGAAATGTTTGCACGACGTAAAGTAGGGAGAGGTTATCACATAAATTAAACTTTTTTTTTGGGTCTGTCACTATTTACAATAAAAAATTACACTATCATTTTTATATTATCAAAATATAAGTTATTGTCTAGCCGAAGGGCTGGTTTACACAGGTGAGATTTGTCAGAAAGTTGAATAATTGATACATACAATTTTATCGCCAAATCTCCATGTCGAATTAAAGCATTACAAAGATATTAGACTATAATGTGGAAAATACTTTCTCTCAAAACATGCGGAAAAATTTGTGAAATTTATTAGCTGGGTTGCCAAAAAAACACAGGCAAGTGACATGAAAATATAGAATTGTGAATTTTTTAAATACGAGTATAAATTATTTAAAAAATCAATATGAAATCAATATCATGTGAACCGCTCTGTGCGTGTAATATTAATTTACAATTTGAGATGATATGTCTGCCTGCTTGCAATTTGGGGTAAAAATAAATAATTTGCCAGTTTTGTTTTGAATTAGAAAATATTATTTAATTGGTTAATGCGACACCTGTAGGTAGCCGGTTCGGCTGCTCCCCTTTTGAATGCAATGGCAAACATTCAAATAAAATATTCTTGTATTCATTTGAACCACAACCCTGTTTTGAGAAATTTTTCTATGTGTCAGATACCACAGATAGATTACGATGCACATACATGGAACAAATTTTGGTCTCAAAAATCACATAAAGCCTGGTAAAGAGAGTGCTTCATTTATTTATTTATTGCATTCATATTTTTTACGAAAGCTTAGAGCGAATTTACCAACTGACACATACTGACCTTATTATTAAGTTTCGGGAGATGTTTTGTCTGTGTACGCCATTATGATAGATTTAGGCGAGTTAAATGATTCAGATTCAGAAGATACCAATAATTTCGCCATTCTTTTTCCAACTATCTAACCATCACGTCGTTCCCCCACAGGGGCAGAGAAGATAGAACGCCACACTCTTCTATCTAAGCACACTACTTTCGTTTTTAACAGGGTTGTATTATAATATTTGGTTTATCTGATTGTGTCAGGTTTTTCGCAGACCCTCCGCCAACTTGCTACATTCATCAAAAGTTCACTATCCATGTATCCATCTATACATCGGACATCCTGGTCACTAGGCCCTGCAGATCAGCTTTGCTCGATCAGCTACTAGCACTGAGTCATCTGATAAGTGACAACAATGTGTATTTTAAAAACAAAAGCTTGGCAGTCTTTCTCCTTAAAATTTAATTATTTTTCATCATAAATTAAGGCTTTTCCACTGAACACTTGTTTACTAGCAACACTGCTAGCTGAAGCTGATAAAAAAAACTGCAGACTAGTAATACAGAAGCAAATATTTGTAAGCATTCATTTACCATCATTTGAGGGGATCTTCTTTAAATAGAAGTATTTTTTCTTTGTTATCATGTTTTACCATGGCAGTAGGTCCTTCTTCACTGTTATTTGATCTCAAAATAGATTACAGCAATCCCAATGAATATTCAGTCTTACTTTGAGACTGAGGTTCAAAAGCGCTTTCGATATTATTATTTTCCTTCTTTCTCTTAAGCAGAGAAGTACAATCTTCATCTGGATCAAAAATGATGTTTTTTTGACATAATTCAAATTAATTCTGTTTCGACCTTGTGTTTGGTGATTTCATTTCGTTCTCGTGTTCCCACACATCTTCCAAATCACTATGCCTTGATTCCGTTATACTTCCATTATCAACGATACAGAAGCAGAATTCTCAATTCTAATTGTCCGCACTTGCGGAAGCAAAGCGGAGCTATGTTACATCATCAGTCCTTGCATGACATCATAGCATCTGCAAGGGTCCATGTTTAACTCCGATTTTAAAACAGGTAGTATGCATTGCTGGAAGAATTTTTTCGTAAGGTGTTGTTGCATGTTTGAATAGAAGACAATTTTGAGGTTTCCAAAACTGGCCCAGTTGAGTGCTATTCACCCTTGAATCAGAAGTCACAAAATGCTGTAGCTTGACATGATGACATGATACAAGGATGTTAGAATTCATTATGTGTATTTAAATATTCATCTACAATAATCGTAATAAGCTAACTTTTTCATAATTTTTTAGCCATGCCTTTACAGTGAATAGATTCCCAGGCCTTAATAATTCAATTCCATATTTTAACGTTAATAGTTGTAATCTTACGTGTCTGTTTTCTATAAGGAACTTGTCCTAAACACTATGAATAAATGTGTCTTAAAATACATCCAGTACCTCAAAATAATGAAATAAATATTTGCCATCTTGGTAGTATGTTTTTATTTTAGAGTGGAGCGATTGTATCGTCGTAGACTCGTTTTTTTTATAAATAAATAAAAATAGACAGCTCTGTTATCTGCTTGCATTGTGAAGTGATTCACGACATTAGATAAAGAATAGAATTTCACAGTTCTGTTTGATTTGTCATCTTACATCTTTGAATTTTTAATATCGTGCCCATTACAAGCATGACACATAATAATTGTCTCATCAACTGCCTTAATTTCTCAGCAAATTATCTTTGTCAGATGACACAAGTAAAATGCGGTTGATAAATCAGACATTCTCAAGAAGAATTTTATAGTTTATTAAAGCAGTCAATTCTTGGTTAACACATTCAGTACTGGCTGATTAAAAGCCATTCACATTCACGTGTTAAACGATCAGAAGGACATACAGATTTTTGCCGGCCAATATCTCCATGCTGATGCTTTGTTACTGTGTGGCAAAATGAGCAAATTAATAGGACCGAAAAATACACTAAATACATTGTACATTATCAGCATGGAACATACTAAATTACAATCAGCTTTTTTTTGTGCTTTATTATGTAAAGTACTGTACCGGAATCCCCGTATTATTTTTTGCAAATTCTCACATCGGCTGAGCTATCGACATTATCAGTAATAATACCTCTCCCGATGAACTTATCTAAGTTTCCAATCTTTTTAACAGGACTGCAAAAAGATATATCTTAATTCCAGTGATAAATTATGTAATTTTCACTTTTTTCTAACTAAAGCGACTATTAGCATGTAACTAAGTTAATTAATTATTATTATTTAAATGTAAAAATGTTTAGGTTAAAAAAATCAGGTACCTTAATTGTAGATTTAACACTTAGGTACCTACCGACCTCCTGCCAATCTCAATACATACTTATTGCTCTGAGATTATTCTAATGTTTCGTTTTTAAATGACAATATCATAGTTTGTAGAGATGATTCCACGTGCTGGCACTGAACTGTCAGCTTTCTAAATTGGAACGCATTCTATTTATCTTTTGAAATCCTTCAATGACACGGGGAGTGTTGCCTGATAGGTCCATATGTTTATTGGATATATTCTATTTGTAAAACAAAATATCTTTCGCAAGAAATGTTAAAAAATTCTTGACAGGGTTGGTTAAAAATATGTTAGGTGGTGTTTGTTCGAGATGTCTTTGAAGAAAATATATCATTCCATTTATATTCACTATTTATTTTCATCTTTTCAATTTTTCTTTCTTTTTTTACTTGTGTAATAATTTATAATGCCAAAAAATTATATTTTTTGTTGTTTAAAGATTAGACGTCTAGTTGAGTCCAGTGCACGCGCCTGTCGAAGCCTTCGCTTATTCTCAGAGAAGTGAACGACGTTTCTCTACTTTCAAATCCAGAAACATTTATACTACGGGTATTTCTATAAAAATTCTACATTTGTAACTGCTCTACAAAAAAATGTGTGTCGTATTAAAGTGTATTTATAAGGTATACTTGTTTTTAGCTTTCTCGGTAAATAAATGTAGGCGTTTTAAAATATTTGAATTCTTCTCTGAACTGAAATATCTGAACTCTGAAAGTTTATCAAAATGTTGCTAACCGGTATACTCGGCATCGAGAATAACTTGTGATGTCCCGGAATATTGCGCTGACGGGAGGCCGCGTGTGGGAAAGTGAATTTTATTTCTTCAAAGACATGTTTAGCGGGTAAAAATCTAGGTTATAACACTGAATACGCTTGCTTGACTATATAATACATTTAGTTCTAAGTTATTCTTGTAGTAATTATCATTTAATTTTTACTTTATTTGCACTGTGAGACTACAGAAATTGAATCTTTGGATTATCTGTCATATTTGTACATTATTCTTATTTCTAAGTTACTTTTTCTTTTCTTGTGACGCTAATATGGGAAGGTTCAAGTTATGATGTTTTTTGCAAAAATTTTGGAATTGAATTGATGTAAAAAGTTACGTTATTTTGATGGTAATCTCGTAAATGGTAATATATAATCCACACTGTACCCTAATAATAACAATAATATTTGGATCATTTGTGTAGTGCCGTTTTCGTGAGTACTCACCTCAAGGGCGCTTCGTTACGTACTAACTAAACGGAAAGATGCTTACAGATCACTATTTTACTTAAAGCTTGGGTAGATTTTAAAAAATCCTATTTAAAATGTTATTTCGAGCACATTTTGTTTTTATGTCAGGAAATGACATTTTAATGATATAATGATTACAAAACTGTCTTTATTTAATTTTTTTCAATGTTTTCGATTTCTCTAAATATATATCAGTCAAAATTTCTGGACCCAAACATATTCCATGAACTGTAACATCCACTTATCTACAAGCCCATTAGATTTTATTTTATTTGTTATGAATTAATAGCATTATATTTATGAATAAAATAATTTTACAAACAATTAAATATAATAATCAAAAAATTATTTTTCTGTACATTTTATAAAAGTACGCGAGAAGAAATAGTATTTCTCTATTTCATAAAAACAAATAAAAATGGCATCGGATAAAAATGCTTTTGAAAATTATTCATTACTTAAGAATTTTCAGGGCAATCAATGTCAGTTCAGAGGGTACTAAAACATATCAGGGGTACCGGACAAAAATGTTGCGCTTCAAATAAAAATACAAATATAGCTTTAAAATATTTATTTCTTATTTAATTATTTAAAATATAATCTCCATCTATTTCTAAGAAATATTTCCACCTATTTACAAAAATTTTCATAACATTTGAATAAAAATTAGCAGGCTGAGATGAAAAATATTGCTTGAGTTCCGATTTTACGTTGTCGATGTTGTTATATTTTTTGTCAGACAAATAATGCTGCATCAATCCAAATAGGTGGTAGTCAGATGGAGCTTTGTTCGGTGATAGGGTAGATGGGCAGATGGGCAGTTACTTTCCATCCAAGATCCTTTAAGCTCATTTAAATGGTCGAGTTGGCTGCAGTAAATCTCGGCTGTTATGGTTTGGCCATATGGAAGCAGTTTGTAATGGATAATCCCCTTGAAATCCCACCACACCGACTAAAGGACTTTGCGCATCGTAAGATTCGGTTTTGGTGTCGACTTCACTTTGGCTTTTTGCGAGTTTAATTCGAATACATAACCCACTTCTCATCCCTAGTTACCAGTTCTGAGAAATGATGATCTTTCTTCTAGTTCAATCAAGTTCTCGCATATCCGCACCCTCACAGCCTTGTTTTCCTCGCTCAGATCATGTGGTTGGATACCAAACTCCTTGTTTACTTTTTTAAATGTTCTTGCACGCTTATGAAAGCAATGTATTATAGAAAACTTGTTGATGGTTCGATGGGAAAAAACAAACTAATAACAAAACAGACCTTTGTTTAAGTCGCGGCATTTTCGTCCGGTACCCCTAATAATACGTAATGATTCAGACATACATAATTGTGGTACATCGTCGTACTCAAATTAATCAAAAAATTTCAGATAACAATATACAATCTCCAAAAGTTATGCAAAAGCATGCAAAAGTTATGCAAAATGTGATGTGAACCCTAGTTTACACAACCTGAAATCATTTTTGTGGGAAGATTTAAGGTTTTAAATTTATTTAACCATTTAATGTATCACATTATTCATCGTCAACATACTTGGTAAGCTTGTCAGTGTATTTTTCTTTCTTAAAAATGGTTGTTTTATTTATTTATTTTCAGTTAGTAGCACGGCGTATTATATTTGTATGATTATTGAATCTTCTTTCTGTATTCCTGGTGTAATGTTTACAGAAATAAATGACTGAATTTATTAACAAGTGATGAATAAATTAACTCTTATGTTTTTATTTCCTTTAATGTCTTGTGTACATATAATACATACATAAATATTAAAAATAATCAGGAGAAACTATGAAATAATTTTTGTTACATAACATAACTTCAGTACAATTATACAATACTATGACAAAATTAGGTAGAAAAATAATCAAAATTATTTGGAAATAGAAATACACAATACAGGTACATTTACTGTATTATTTTCCAAGTGATATACATACCTAAACTTGTTTTAATTATCGTGGAACAATATGGACGTTTATTTGTTCATAGTAGAATGATTTTTTTTTTAAAAAAAGAGGAAAGCTAGTTGATAACAAAACATCTTTGAAGACCCTAGATACCTTTCTTAAATAAATTTTTGTTTATAGTAATTGACGCTCTTCCGATACATATGTTATCCTAATTTTTAATGTTAATAAGATAAGATATTTTTCTTTATTTATATCTATCTAAAAATTGGTTTTTCAATACTGTTTCGGTTATTATATTACTATGTAGCAGAAAGCAATTGGCTTCTTATAGCTATTTTTCAAGGTTAAAAATATAATTTACTATCAAAAGAATGTCTACACCACAGTCCAACATAAACCAAATCAGACATATTTTTTAATCATTTAAATAAATAACTTACATTTCCGCGATTTGTTGCTATCCCACTTTTAAATAATTCAATAAGGCAGAAAGGTTCGCATCTTGGATAAATGTTACATTATCCTAACATAGTTTTCTGACAGGTACACCAGTAAAAAGATTTGACAATATAATTTATGAATCAAAATATATTATAGATACCTCATAGACACAAAGCTATTTTTATATGGAAAAGTAGGTATGAAAGTCTTTTTTGGGTGTTTATAGGGCTTACGACTTATCATACGGCTGCCTTAGGTGATCACTTTACACAAAGTGTTCATAATTCCACCCAAAATAGACTACCACATCTAACAAATTTTTGGAAATTGGATATATGTTTCATATGTGAGTTGTATTTTACTACCGCCATCTGTGGTTGAAATTTGTCTCTTTGACTTTTCTATATAAAAATAGCTTTGTCTCTACGAAGCATCTTTAATATATCTTGTTTAATGATGTCCCCCTGGAGATAATAAACAGTATTGTGTTTTTGAAAAATTTGAAAACACATGCTCAAAATATTCTAAATATAATTTATGTCTCTGTAAATGTCTGGTGTGTGTTGCGTTTCTCGTTCAATGGCTCTTAAAGAGACGTTGGATAAGCAGATAATAATCAATACTTTGCAGAATAATCTACGTATAAGTCGTACAATTCCATTAGTTTGATAGAAACACTACTTCGGTGATTTTTCTTGCTGGTACTAGAGACCATTGCCCATATTATTAACATAATATAACAATGTATTGTCGTAAAAATACATTGAAGTAATATTTTTTATTATGTCTTTCTCATCTTTTATGTTTCATGATCATTCAGATGACACAATAAATTACTTTGGATGTTTGTGAATGATATTTTACACGTATGTACATTTATCCGCATTTTAGAAATAATATTTTTTTTACGCATACACTTGAAACTCTATTGAAAAATTGACTAGCGTAAAATCCATCAGTTTTGGAAGAGTGACATTATTTTGCATAATCCTCAATTTCTTTAAGTAGCAATGTTATACAATTTTGATTTTAGTTCAAGCGGTAGTGTTTGAGTTAGATGCACTCGCTTTTTAGTAAAATTATACACAAGTTCGCTATAAAATAATGGATTCTGTGATTAATAGACAACTTACTTTATAAGCTAGCTTACAGACACTTAGCTAGGATCTATTACATCGTTGAACACTCGGCCAAAATTTCTCCCTTAGTTGTAATGTTGCTTTTTATTAGGATTTAAATGTATAACGGTCTCTGCTGTGCGCGAGAGTATTCTTGCGGTCGTACAGATAAGATTCAGTGTGATTGACGGTTTATACCTTTACTATTAGTGTTATTGCCGCAAGGGGCACGTGACCTCTGTGGGAAATTTTTAAAATTTGTCAGTACTTGTATGTAATTGGATGTTAACATTATTAACACTCAATAACCCTCGAAAAGTTGTCGGATGTTGAAAGGAAATGTAACAGTTAAACTGCTGATCTAACCCGCAAAGTGGTCAGTTAGTTTTCTAGGTTCGGTCAACTCCTCTCCTTAAATGTTGTCGATTTAAGTTCTAATTTATTGATCTAACTAATAATTTTGTATTTCAAAAGTGTGTTTTATTTTGTGTACATATGTTTAGTGACGTGGGTGGTACTAGGATTAGTGAATGAACACGTCTTTAGCTAAAGTTAAGCTGCGATTGATAGTATTGTAAAAGTGTAGGTTAAGATGGCATTACTCACCGGACACATTCTCTGCCCCGGCAAACTCGGGTTGGTTTTGCTAAAATTATTTTGTCATATTCAACGTCTGTACGGGAAAAAATATGAGAACAATAAAACTATAATATTTTTGCTAGTGTACTATTTTATACATAACTCAGTGAATGCAACGTTTTTTTTGTATTACCGAAGAAATGACGCAATATAGTGGAGTGATCGAAGAAGATATAAGTACCTAATTATCTAAGTATAATGTATGTATTTAAATTCTAGTGTAGCAACTTTAAACCACCTTTCTGTAAAAATTTATTTAAACAATTGTGAATGTTTTTAATTGATTAATAAATTTGTATAAATAAAATTATATCCGGGGATTTCTTCCCTTTTTATTATATTGTGTATTTAATTATCACTCGTACGACGGGGGCGGGCAAGCCATCACTTCTAGTTTGTGCATTCTTCGTACATTATACACCCCCATGAAACCTACTTTATCTTCAAAGCATATTATTTGGTTTCCCCATCTTTTCATGTGTTAAAACTGCGCAAGATTATATTTTATCTCTAAGAGTGTATGAACCAAAATGTTCTTGTTTTCATCTACTAATCTTATATGCATGTATTAAATTCCAATATCTTTCTGCGTGTCGTGCATAAAATTGATCCATTCTTTGGATAAAACTGTTCATTTCTTTTGAAATATGAACGTGTGACCTTGTTGTTCAAATGGTACATTTTTTCAAAATAGTAAACCAAAAATGATTTACTTATATTCTAAAAATGACACGATTTTATGTTTATTGTTTTTCAAAGTTAAAATGTCAAACTATTTTTATCAACATTTTGAGTAGTTGATTTTATTAAAAAGTATACATTGTGTAACAGAGCTAGTCCATAATAATTTACAGACAGATTCCTACCTTGATTATGAGTCGAAAATGTTCAAGCAGCCATGACCTAATATAAATAGTTATGGAGGTATGCGACGTTTGCATTTTTTTCAATATTTCTGATTTATTTTTTATAAAACGGATTATCATTACAGTAAGTTATATCGATTACGAAAAATTCATTACCTTTAATACATCATCATCATCAATTTCTCCACATCCCATTGTGGGCCTTGGCCTCCTCCAACATTCCTCTCCATCTTCCTCTATCCTGGCATGGACTCCTCCAGTCCCTGATGCTTATAGTTTTTACATCTCGCTGCACTCCATCCAGCCATCGGAGTTTGGGTCTACCAACGCTGTGTTTACTTTGGGGCTTTGTGTGGAGAATCTTTTTTGGCATTCTCTCTTCACTCATTCTTTCTACGTGCCCTGCCCACCGTAGCCCCACTATTTTGATAAATTGTCTTATGTTGGGTTGTAAATATTGCAGACCTCATTGTAATTATTGTAGACTGGACCGAATGTTTTTCTGAGTATTTTTCTTTCAAATACAAGGAGAGACATTTCATCCTTTTTCCTCAATACCCAGAATTCAGAGCCATGCGTTAGTACAGGACTCATAGTACAGGAGTAATAGTGTCTTATATACGGTAACTTTTGTTTTCCTCGATAGCATTTGGAATGTGAGATGTCTTCTCAAAGTGAAGTAGCATTTATTTGCCTTGTGTATTCTGCGTTTAATCTCGGTTGATGTGCCATATTTGCATTGGTCACTATTGATCCTAGGTAGGTGAAATTGTTAATATATTCTATTGTGTGTGAGCCTATGTTGATTAGGGTAACTGTTTTAGTGGCAGGCATATATTTAGTCTTATTGTGATGCATTTCAGTAGCTCTCTCCAGCTCAACAAATGTCTCCATCATCACACGCCGGGATCTACCCGTAATGTCAATGTCATTAGCATAACCCAAATTCTTACTTGATTGATTAAAAAGTAGACAGGCTAGTGCATTTCCCTGGCGGAGGCCATGTATAAAATGGATCTGAAGTATCATTTTGAATTCAAGCTCTGCATTGTGACTGGGTCATTGTGAGCTTTATCACTCATATAAGTTTTTTGGGAATACCTAGGTACTTCATCGCCTCACAGAGTTGTATGCAGTTAATGCTGTCATATGCAGCTTTAAAGTCAATAAAGAGGTGGTGTATATCGATATTGTATTCTAGAGTTTTTTCCAATATTTCTCGAAGTGAGAATATTTGATCTGTGGTGGATTTTCCTGGGCGAAATCTGCTTTGATAATGGCCTAACCTACAATAAAATGCTAAAAACCTTCCAATTCCAATTGGAAAACATTCCAATTGGATTTTTTGCAAGATTTTTATTATTTTATTTAACTTATATGAAACTAATGAATTTTTCGTAATCGATAAAGTTACTCTAATAATAGTTCAACGTTTTGTAACTATTGATATTAGACCATGGTTGCTTAAATATTTTCGACTCATAATCAAGGCAGGAATCTACCTATAGAGTATTGTGGACTAGCTCTGTTATATTCTGTATAATCAACACCGAAGAAGAAGATCTAACTCTTAAATTTTAAACACTAGTAATAATAATATTAATAATAATGCAATGCCCGCCCCAAAATTAGTTAGTAATTAGGAATGGTTCATTAAAGTTTGTAGATATTGGAAGTTTGTGAACGCTGACTGGCGTCCAATGTATTAATTAATTAGATTCAACGTACTAAGTATTAGGAAAATTAAGCCCGGGCGTTTGGCCCCAAGTTATAACACTGCCATTTGTGATTAACTAATTCATTTATAATTCTCTTGTTACAAGTTAAAATCCTTTTTTTTTTACCAACTACTAAATTTTTTACCGACCTAGGATAATCAAAGAAATTACATACATAGTGTGTAGTCTTAGCGAGGGACCGGGTACCCGGCCCTCCGTTCAGAAAAAGTATGATTCATTGCGAGACGAATTAGCCATAGTGGTGAGCTAAAGAGCCGGTTTTATGTTTTATCAATCTGAGGTCAAACTCGCTCAAAATATCTGGCTATAACAATTGATTATTGTAGCGTGGATAAACCCGGTGTAGATAGATAGATTAATTGAACGCACCTCGAATTGAAATGCAACTTTATCGTCGGATGAACATATTGGAATGGAATGAGTTGATGTCCATTAACTCGTATGTGTAATTATTGAATTTAAATATTTAAGAAAATGTAAACGATAGGTGTATTGACGTTGTTCTTAATTCTAAGAAGTTGGTAGATGAGTTACCGAATTGGTTAGATTGAATTTATTTAGACTTCTCATCAACTTTGTCAAGCTTTGATTTCTTACTGTACAGGGACACAATATTCCATTTCTTTATTCATGTTTAAAACATACCGTTAATGTCAAGTCACCGTAATGAACACTGTTTATAAAGATTTGCTTGGTTTGTTACAAAATTATAAATGTGATCTAAATTTTGTGTACAAAATAAAAAAAATTAAGTCAAACATTGTGTTTCTTCTGGTGAGTTACAATTTACATGCATTTATTTATTTTAATATGCGAGGACTGACAATTAAGTTTGGGAAAAACTTTTCACGGTGACTTTGGCGTCATACTGGCCGCAGAGTAACACCGCAAACTGTGAGTGAGGCATGTTAGGCTTGAATTGTTTGCGAATGACACCTGGCATTGCATCAGGACAATGCCATGAACCACACCCGTTCTATTCGCCCAAACCGGCCCCCTCTAACTGTATTCTATTTATCTAACTTTATTCAAAATCAAGAAACACACGAAGGATCATCCTTGGGTTCCCGAGCAGAGGTGGAAGGGATTGCGATGCAGGCTCTTAACAGCCTCACAACTTTGAATACTACGTCCTGCGATGGAAAGTACAAAACAATTTTATTACTTTAGAACAGAGGTATTTTGAATGAATATTTTCTACTACTTGATTGTCCTTGTATTATTTTTTACAATTTTGTTTTGTCACAATGTAAAAAGTATTTTTGTGAGGAATTTTCACATTGCAAAGTAGTAGACAGACCTCATTAAAAGATCTGGAAATACGCAAACATGATGCTATCGGGAATGATGCAGATCAGATGGTGTCGGATCTGTCGGCTTTGGTCTTCATTATCAATAGCTACTCGTAATATATAATTTTCTTTCTAAGCTGCATTGCAAAACCTGTGAGCGTTGCTGCAACTTTAAGGTTAGCACAATTTTTGCTCATTGTGTCTTTTTTTTCTAGCGATTTTGTATGCTTCTTTCTTCCTCTATTTTCTTTTAATTTATATTGCACAACCAACTAAATTGAGTCCGTAAATAGTCTCTACTGCGCTGAATGTGGTATGGATGATGTTGAAATAAACTTAATCCGTTGACACAAAAACGAAATTTCCAACTTCCCTTCTCCTGTATAATACATTTGCAAGAATGAAGAAGGTCCCATTATTTAAGATGTTGGGCTTTTATTTTAAATCCGATAGTTTAATTTAAAGCTCTCTATGCTCCCAGCTATGGCTCTTATGTTGGAGTCGTATGAGAACGTGCGAGGTGACTGTTAACACCGTAGAAGTGATTATATTGATTCAGGCCTCTTAATTCAACAAATGAATAATTTTAAGTTAACAATAATTTTAAGGATAGTATCACGGTATTGAAAAATGCAATTAGAAATTAAAAAATATTTTATAAATGTAAATGTAATAGATCTGAAGGACGTATGTCGCGAAGCATGAAAGAGACGGAGATGAAAGAGAGAGCAACGCTTTGAACAAAGGGTAGAAAGGCGATGCCTTTGCACTCAGGTTTTGTACGTTTTTCGGGGCGATCAGATTTCGCTCTTTTGGTGTGCTGTATCTGTCGCTTTTGGTAACCATTGCCTTCCAGTGCGTCGCTGAGTGTTGTCATCTCTTCCTGTAGAAACTCGTCTTGGCAAATCTTTTTTGCCCTCGTGGCCAAAGTGTTGATAAGACCTCTTTTTGTGCTGGGTGATGATGGGAATCAGCATGTAGATTGCGGTTCGTGTGGGTAGGCTTCCGTTCGACTCTGTGTCCAGAACTTCCATCGGCTTTCCTTTTTATTTCGACATCAAGAAAAGGCAGCATGTTGTCTCTCTCGACCTCCATGGTGAACTTCAGGTTCTTATGTAGCGAATTGAGGTGCTCCAAAAAGTCACCTAGTTTGTCTTCCTCATGTGGCCAGATAGCAAACACGTCGTAGACGTATCTCCACCAGACCTTCGGAGTAAAGGATGCTGTGTCCAGTGCTGTTTCTTCGAATTTCTCCATAAAAAAAATTGCAATCACCGGGGAAAGTGGATTAACCATCGCTACGCCTTCCACTTGTTGGAAGAGCTCATCTTGGAAAGAGAAGTATCCAGTCGTCAGGCAGTGCTCAAAAAGTGTGCAGATGTCTTCATCATAAATTTATCCTAACAGACTCATCGCGTCGTCCACAGGCACATTAGTGAAGAGGGATATTACGTCAAAGATGACTAGTATATCGCCCCTTTCAGACTTTAATTCTTTTAGCATCTTGACAAAGTTTGCCGAGTCTTTCACCCATGAAGACGTCTTTCCCGTTTGCATTTGTGGGAGACCGGCAAAATATTGTGATAGCTTGTATGTCGGCGCTCCTATTGCGCTCACTATTGGTCTTAGTGGTACACCATTCTTATGGATTTTGGGCAGCCCATATATTGCTGGTGTTTTTGATGCTTGCCCAAATAGTTTGAAATGCACATCAGCCAGCTCCCTAGTTCTTCCGTAGATTTCATCCGTCGGATTCTTCTTGATCTTTTTATATGTGCTGCGATCCAAAAGTCCCCGCATCTTCGCTGTGCAATCCGCTTGGTTCAGAATCACTGTGGCATTCCCTTTGTCTGCTGGAAGAATCAGGATCTCTTTGTTTGCGTGGAGGCTCTTTATAGCAGCGTATTCCTCTTCGGATGTATTGGGACGTGGAGGCCTAGCCTTTCTTAATATAGCGCACGTATCCTGTCTAATAAAATGCGCAAGATTCCAGTGGCCATCGCAGAAGAAATCACGTCGGAAAAATCCGCTTCCCAACATATCCAAAGAGAAACACACTGCTATAAAGAGCCTTCGCGCAAACAGAGATTCTGATTCTTCCAGCAAAGGGAATGCCACAGCGTGACGTTGTGGTGGAAACGAACTAACTTGGGACTTCACCACCACGTCTTTTATATCCCGATTTTGGATATAAAAGACGTCGAGACGTGTACAAAAAACCTGTGTGAGAAGGGAGCCGTCAGCATATTTACAATCCTTTGTCTTCGTGAGATTTGTGCCCTCAGCAGAATTTGCGTTTGCGTTTTTCATTGTTTTTCTCCTGTATGCAGCGTGGGACTCGCCAGGTCAGAATTTTCTAATCTTCGATGTCGGCGTTCTTCATACACGTGTTCCCGGTGATTGATATCGGCCGATGTATTTTCACATGCGAGCTCTTGTCGTTAGAGGTGGTTATGGAACGTGGGGAAACGGGTCGTTGACCCCACATTAAAAAAATTCTAAAAATATTTAGGAGAAGCTTGTTGTATACATTAAATACTATTATTACTATTTTTAAAACATAATAAATAAACAAATTAGGTAAATCACTAGAAACCAGAAAGATACTTGTAGGGAAAAAATCTGCCTGAGAAAAATGACGGTCAGTAGGGTGCTAATTCGCCTGGGAGCACGCTGGATTGGCGGAGGAAACAGAGGAACGACTTCCCATTGGCCGGCGGGCTATCCTTCAGAGAGGTGGTAGGTAGCCTGGGGGCGCCCTACAGAAAAAAAAAGCTCTTTCGTCCTGCTCTGGGTTAGGGCATTGGAGGGACGAAAAATTGGTTCAACAAAAATGTAAGCGGGAAATTAAATATCCATCACATAAATAATCAGAATGGCGCGGCGGTCGGAGGAAGCAGCGGCCAAATGGCATTTAAGTGAGCGATTATATCCAGTGTCGAGGTACGCATATATTAAATCACGACAGGTTAATCATAGCTGAGTACACACAGCTCATAATACGCTTCCACATCACGAAATGAAGAAAGGAGAAAGCAAAAGAAGCGGGAAAAAGAAAATGAGGTTCAAGGTTAAGGCGATCGTCTAGCAGAATGAGCAAATTTCACCATTTTTTCTCATATCTTCTCTTTCGTTTTTTATCACATTTTTGTAGGAACATATCTAATTTAAAAAATTTATTCATCAGGTTACATATATTTTAAATACGAATATCTTATTAAAATGTCATAAACTAAATTAAATAATTGATTAATAAATTACCAAACCTTCGATGTTTTAAAAATGAAGAAAATTGCTCCACTTTGTGGGCCTTTTATGACTGAACGGCGTGTGAGATGTCTTTTTTATTTAGGAACATATCTAATTTATTAAAAATAAATTAAATATGTTCCTACAAAAATGTGATAAAAAACGCAAGAGAAGATATGAGAAAAAATGGTCAAATTTGCTCATTCTGCTAGACGATCGCCTTAAGAGATGACAGAAAAAAATATGTGCCATCTGCCCTTGATACAGAAACTGAAGATGAACGACTTTTTTTTCAATATTTGTTTTCTGTTTTTTGTAATTAGTCTTTATTAATCTTTATTAATTGAAGTTTTTTGGCCCTTGTGAAATATTGTGAAAACATATACGTGAATGATATGGAATTTAGTTGGGATTTTTATTAAATTTTCCTTTTTACCTAATGGAATTCGGTTATTAAGTTACTCTATCATTTGATTGTGTCCCAAAAATAAAATGAGCATTAGTATACATGAACGATCGTAAAGATCTGAGCCAACATTTTCATAGTTGAATTTTACAACTCTGAAGAAAATATAGTCAGTCCACACCTGCGCTCATGATCTCTGAGATCTCATCCGAATCCTGTATGGCTCAAAATGGAAGCATAGAGACTTCGTAAAATAATTCTACCCCACCCTCTCCATAAACTCGTTTTTAAGAAATTTTGTAACCCAGGCAATGCCGGGTACGGACTGCTAGTAAACAAAAAATCTACACTTTGAGGCGATGCCGAAAATCGGACCCGCAACACACCCCCTCATACGGCTACCTGAGCGGAAACGAGGAAGGCTTTATGAGATATATAGATTGTGAAATGCAAGGCGTTTTGAGAACATCCTACGTTATTTTTAGAACCACAGGTCTTCATTGTTCATCGCTCCATTGTGTAAAGTTGCGGAATAATGGAATGTACCTATCGGTTTTGTGGGCATGAGAAATGGACCTTTGGCCAAGGAATAGTCTTTTTATGTTTACGAAGTATTTTAAAGAGATGTCACTAAAGATTGAAAAATATTAATGAACAACTAATAATAGGTTTTGGTGTACAATAACGCACATCCTGGTGATCCTAACTTCAACATGCCCTGGTAACGGATTATAATTCCGGACCTCGCCCGAAATATGTAAACAGCACACGTGAAATTAGATAGATATGGTAGAGGCTAATAAGGATCACGCACTTCTGTCGAGTGTTGTTGGAAGTTGGCACAATACTACCGAAGGATCTGGTATCACCTCCAACTTTCGAGGGACGTCTGCAACTTTCCAGGAACATCTGGAATTTACGAGTACTTGCGAGTAAACACTAGAAACGTCTGGATAACAGCATTAGCCAATATAAATACGACACGCGGGAGGAAGGAGTGACTTGTTTTCCGTGCGCGTTGACAGGCGATAACAAGGCGAAGGTAGCCGCGAGCGGCGGGTCAGGCCGGCAAGGAGAGCGGTAGCGGCGAGAAGCCAGTGGTGCCAAGCGAGCGGTAATTTGACAGCGATTCTAGAAAGTTCTTATGTAGCGAAATTAATAAGTGCGGAAATTGATGGAATATTCTAGTGAACAGTGAATAAAGTGTTAAAGCGAATATAAAGTGTCTATTTACGAGTAATAAATTTGCGAAACAGTTTAATTTAAGGAATAGCGTTACATTTAATAATGATAAGTGACCTTATACGTTAGTTTATTTAATTATTCAGTAATCAATAAATCCATTATTAAATCCAGCATTTTCATTAATTCCTCCTGCAGCCACGACACCTGACAGTATTTTGGCGCGTGGCTGAAATCAAAAGCGATCATCGGTCAACCGAACCGAGAACCGAACAGTTCTCTCTGCACCGGCACGCCCTGCACGGAGAAGACAGAAGCGCAGTGTATTCTCCCATAATCTTTATCTCTGCACGTCCGTGCGAAACATTGCACGAGGAAACTCCAACTACCAGCTGTCAGCATCTCCTTACCGTCAGCGTTCGCGTCAGACTTATCGTTCCCAGCGTTCGCGGCACGCGGAGGCGATCGGGTGTCGAGTTCCCGCTGGGCTACCCGTATCCCCAAGTAGTAAGTAATATTGGCGACTATTTTTTTTCAAACGACTGTGTGACTCAGGGGTAAGTAGCTGGTGGTATTTATTGAGGGGAGTCTCTCGAGAGGCGATCGCTGCTTGTAGCCTGATGAAGCGGGACCCTCGCACGGGCATTGTCTTAAATTAGTATGACCATTGAACACATACTTAATTTATAACACTGCCAGCGCGCCTGGCCCCCTCACACCGCATCTGGTCGAGATTTTTTATTTTATTTATTTATTTATTTGTTTACGCCCATTAGGCTTTTACATAAGAGTATAGAATAAATTTCAGAAAGCACATACATTAAAAGTTTCAGGAATAGCACCAAATCATGAGTATAAAAATTAAAAATGAAGAGTAGGTAACGAGCAGCAATGCGTATAGGCTTTTACATAAAAAAATATATCATAAAATTAAAAAGAACATACATTAAACAATATAAATTACAAGTAGCAAATTATTAAAAGTACCAGGAATAGCACCAAAACATGAGTACAAAAATTAAAAATATAAAGTACATAGCGGCAATGTGTACGAAAAATATATATTACCCACCATTACATATTAACAGCTGAAGTCAGTAACGAAGCAGTATTGCCTCTTTAAGTGTGAACTTTACTTTCTCCAGACTGTCGACGAAAATGTCAATCATGCAACCATATTCATTACAAGTTCCCAATATTCTGTGTATCACAGAATTTGATTGATAGTTTGTATTGCAATTGTTGCGATGGAATGTGACAATTTGTCGAGTTCTATGTGTGGAAGGGATATTATAGTCGATACATGCTACAAGGTCAGGGCTGTCCAACATATTGTTTACAATTTTGTAAAGAAGAACTATATCATAAATTTTTCTTCTATCATATAATGTGAGTAAATTTAGTCCCTTCAATATGTAATTGTATTCTATGTTTTGTATTGGTATGCTTAACTTGTTATTAACATATTATTAACGGGGAAACATATTATTAACGGGGAAAGTTTGGTTTATTTCACACGGGGGTGAATTAGTGACCCAAAACCGGTCCAGGAAATTACAATTCACACAAATTCTCATTTTTTGTGACACGATTTAAAATTATACCCAAAAATAATTTTTCTCTTTATTAACGCACTTTGCCGCGTGATTTAATCGGTACTTCGGTCAACACGAATCTCACTCCATACGCCTATAAAAATATTATTAAAGTTTATATTCTAATAACATTTCGCAATCCATTTTTACCTGATCACATTTTTTTTTTTTAACAAATTTTATTTTAACAATTTTTCATACAAAACTTTTAGAGAGATATTAAAGGCTGTTGAAAATGCTGGTATGAAACTGACATTGAATGTTTGATATATTTATGTGTAAGTAGATTAAAGAATTTACATTATGATCCTCCTATGTATATAAGTTAAAGTTGCTAAAAAATTTGTCATTTTTAGTTGTTTTAAAATTTTGCGTATACATTATTGCCACGTAACACATAAACACCGAGCTTTCTATACGGTATTGCTAGCCAATACTTAACACACACTGACAATGTTCTCACCCTGCTATCGACACGGTATTGCAAGCCAATACTTAACCACAACACCAACACTCACAATAACACATCAGCCCTGATGATGGACCCTGCAATGGGATCCGAAACGTCAGCCAGAAAGGTCGTAATAAAACGGCATAATACCCCAGAAGACACAAACCAGATGATACTTATCGTCCTATCGGTACTTCTAGCAAGTAACATGGAGGATTTATAAATTCTGCTGAACCAAGAAGTGAGAATTTTGGATTAAAACTTAATACAAGTAAAAAAAAGTAACCCATAAAAACCAAGTTTTTATTATATTCCCTTTCTTTGTAAAATATAACAACAATTAAAGACGAATTAAAACATATAACATAACACTAAACTTACAGTAATTTAATATATTTCTAAAATGTCAGATGTTTCGAGCTTTGATAAGACACTTAATGCTTTAAAGATTAAATTCTAAAAACATTTGTCAGTCAATTTAGATTTTCGACATTCGTAGTGAAGTACCTATTATGTATACCGACGGATTAATTCAAATTTAGAAAATATTCCGCGACGTTATCGGGCCGCCGTTGCTAATCAAACTTTTCTAATGATTCCAATTTGAAAAAAGCAATAAAATTTCTAAAAATCCGAAATTATACTATAATTATTAATTTTTTTTAATGAAAATTTGATAGATCTTCTTGATCGTTGCCACGAGTCTACTTGCCAAGTTTCAGCTCGATTGGATCACGGGAAAAGGGTCAAAAATCGATCCAAAGCTTTTTTTGATGGCAAGCCGGCAAGTAAGCAGACGCCACGAGTTAATATAAAGGGAGTAATAATAAAATACATTCTCAGTAGCAAACATAACACAGTTGACATTGAAAATATTGAAATTGGAGAAGAAACAAAATATTGTATACCTACAAGGGCTGCAATGTAAATGAAAAATGGAAACCTTCTGTTGAAATCATGGAGAATTTTTTTATCTGCATGAATTTAAAAGACCTTGCCAGATAATGGTGACCAAAAAAGAGAAAGTTAAATTGCGAAACTAACAAATTAAATTTTGTTCTTGTCGAGAAAAGCTTATAAGCTACTAGAGTCTTTCAAAGATGGCTAACGGTGTTCGAAATTGAACGAAAAAGTCAAAGAACATTTAAAACAGAAAAGCACAAAGAACATTTGTTTACAATATTTTGAGTATGTCCAAATTTTTCAGAACAGTATTGGATTTTTGTCACAGGGACATCATTAATCAATCAAAGTATATTATAGATGTCTTACAGAAACGAAACTGTATTTTTATGGGAAAGTAGGTATATAAGTCTTTAAGTGTACATAGGGCTTACGACCTATCGTACGGCTGGCTTAAGCGATCACTTTACACAATGTAACGTTCGCCATTTCCACCCATGATAGAATAATACCATGTTTATTTTTTAAAATATTTTTTTCGTATAATTTTTGGAAGTTGTACAATATTTAAATTATACGCCACGTTTCACATATGAGTTGTAACAATCCTCAGCGCGACCGGTACTATAGCTTTTTCATTCCCCTTGAGTGACCACAGATGTCGCTAATGAGACATCTATATTGATTTCGGAGTTCTGTTAGCAATATCTTTTATCTGTGCAATGAAATTCTTCCGAATCACTAGCATTACACTAGGATACGCCAGAAATATTATGTCAATTTTTATTAAACTCCTTTTTTTAGTAAACATGGTATTATTCTATCGTGGGTGGAAATGGCGAACGTGACATTGTATAAAGTGATCACTTAAGCCAGCCGCACGATAGATCGTAAGCTCTATGTACACCCAAAGATCACTTTACCTACTTTCTCATAAAAATACAATTTCGTCTCTGTGAGACACCTATAATATTGATTGAACATTTGTTTGTTTGGGACTTATAGTGTTTCGTATCCTTTCTTTTTTGAGACCTAAGCTAAGGATATTTTCACATTAAATCTGATTTCAAGGCTGAATACACGAATCTTACTATTTACACTGAAGAACGGGGTCGGACATGTCCAAAGAATTCCTCTCCCAAGTTGCCCACGCCTGTCACTGCACCATCGACCCCGTGGACGCGTCCACGTGATTCTTCTTCGAAGATGGGGCGACGACCCTGAGGAAAACACGAGAATAATTGGAGAACTGGAGGACTGCCGTGGTGTTCCCACGGCAGTGACGGGAACTACTGCGCGAGAAGACAAAGATCCCCGATCAACCGTAGCCACGTCATAATGATGACCACTAATAACTTGGTTACGATTGATTTATATTTGTGCAAACCCAAAGTTTATCAACGCCACCATAATGAGCACGATAATCAGAATTGTTCTTCCCTTTATCATTTTAACATTGCGGCTGTAAATAATTAATTAATTAATTAATTAATTACAGAGTCTAGTAAGCAGGTCTAGTATGCAAGGATGCTGCATGCATGGAATGCAAGGAAAGTGACCTTCTTATGAACGTAAACAAGTCAAAAGAGGAAAGTAAGACAACGTGTGAAATTCTAGTAGGTAATGAATGTTTGGAACAGGTGGATGAGTTTGTGTACTTGGGGAGTATGTTCGATAGAAGAGGGAATGTTGAGAAAGATATCGAGAGGAGAGTGACTGCGGGGAGTAGGGTGAATGGTGCTTTGAACGCAATAGTTTCTAATAGAAATATACCTACCGAGGCAAAACTAGCGGTACATAATGGAATTCTGATACCAACATTGATGTATGGAAGCGAAGCCTGGAGCTGACAGAAGAGGAACGAAAGTAGATTAAATGCAGTGGAGATGAGATCCCTCAGAGGTATGTGTGGAAAATCAATTTATGATAGAGTAAAGAATGCAGATATTAGGAATGAATGTAAAACTGATCTAAGCATAATTAATAGAATTAAAAAAGGTTCGCTCAGATCGTTTGGGCATATTGAACGAACGAATGAGAAAAGAATGGTAAGAAAGATATATAATGCAAGTGTTGAAGGCGCCAGAAAGAGAGGGCGGCCACGGAAGACGTGGCATGACCAGATTAACCAGATACTGGAAGATGGTCCCGTTAGAAACCGGCGAGCTTGCATGCGAAGATACATGAATGTGGATGAGTGAATGAGGGCGAGAGTTGTATTATATGTCAGGACAGAAGAGTGTGGCGTTCTATTCTCTCTGCCTAACCCCACGGGGAAACGGCATGATGGTAAGTAAGTAAGTAAGTAAGTGGTTGTAATTCTGAGATTTGAGATCGATTGTAACAAATATTGGTAACAGACTATTCGTAATTCTGCGAGAAATTATTGGTACTATGCCTTCAACAGTTAAATCTCAGCACCCGATTATCGTGACGAGAGTCTCGAACTACTCACCAGTTCGTTTCTCCCACGTTAGTGACGTCCACCGTAACATCGCCCTGCTAGCGTAGAGCTTGCCCGACGTCAATTGGCGTGCGGCGACTTTGGAACTAAAACCCGCCTCGCCCGCACCCGGCGGTAACCCCTCGCCCTGTCATTCAGTGAATGGCACCCACCGCTTACCCAGGACCGTTCAAAGAGCAAAAGCTTCCATATCGGTCCTACTCAATCGTCTCCAGGTTGACATTTTTTCAACTAACAAGCAGGACCGTGCTGCTCCGCACCGGTCGTATAACCGTTGCGAAGTGGCGCGGCCGCTCGAACAAAACCATTCACTGTCCCCGCCTCGAGATATGTCTTTATTAAAAAAAAAAACAAAATACATAATTATAATACAAGGATAATATAAAAAGTAAAAGGAACCCAAAATAACATTTCTGTCCCTGTCATTCAGTTCAATCTCGTATTTGCGCGTGAGCTGTGATATCTTGATTTCCAATATACACCAATATTGCCATGTGACAGGACTCCAGGTAGAGCGGCCGCCATTACTTGTTTGTTTCTTTAGTGGTGCCCGACCAAATTTCTATTATAATATCATAAAATATATTTGTCAATGTACCGGACACTCGGTATATTATGTATTGTGTAATGAATTTACACCCTGGCAACTTCTGTTTCGCGACAGGGACGCCCTCCCTCGCATGCCAATTTATACTGGTGGCACTCTAGTTTCGATCCTCCTCTTCTCCTACTGGTCTAGTTGGACCATCTATACCTATAAAACTCAATGTCTGTCTGTCTGTTTGTTCTCTATATAAATCTACACCGTTTGACCGATCTCACCCAAATTATGCAAACTTATTCTTTAGGACCCGGTGGCTAACACAGGCGACGTTTCTCCCTCCTCCTTTCTCCCCTTCCCCATGATATATTTTTAATGGAAATCTGTACCGTTCGACTGATCTGAACCGAATTTTGCATACTTACTCTATAGGACCCGGCGGTAACACGGATGACATTTCCTTCCTCCCCCTTTACCACTCCCCCTGATATATTTTTAATGGAAATCTATACCGTTCGACTGATCTGAACCATATTTTGCATACTTATTATTTAGCACCCGGTGGGTAACATAGCGGGAGTATTTACCCTCCCAATTTACTCCTCCCCCTCCCCACGATATATTTTCAATGAAAATCTGTACCTTTCGACCGGTCTGAACCAAATTTTGCATAATTATTCTTTAGGACACGACAGTTAAAAAAATATGTTATATCCTACCCCCCCTACACCCCCTCCCCCTCCTGATATTTTTTTAATGGAAATCTGTACCTTTCGACCGATCTGAATCAAATTTTGCTTACGTATCCTTTAGCACCCGGCGGGTAACATAGGTGACATTACCCCTTCCCATTTTACCTATATATACCTCCCCCATATATTTTCCATGCAAATCATTACCGTTTGACCGATATTACCCTAATATTGCATCCTTATTATTGAAGACTTGGCGGGTAATATAGGCGGCCCCCCCCCTCCTCCTGATATATATTCCATGCAAATTTGTACCGTTCGACCAATCGGACCCAAATTTTGCATTCTAATTGTTTAATATCCGGCAGCTAACATAGGCGGCATCATCCCTTCCCTCCCCCAATATACTTTCCATGCATCTGTACCGTTCGACCGATAGGACCCAAATCTTGCATACATATTCCTGAAAACCCAGCGGAAAAAATATACCACATTTCTTCACTGGATATCCCACCCATCCCAGCCTTAATTAAATGAAAACATCGCTTTTATTAGAGGGTGTGCAAAACAATGGAACCTTTGTTTCACCCACAAATTTATTTTCAACTTAATCCTTAACCCGTGCGATGCAGGGTACGAACAGCTAGTTATCGTATAAAACATCATTTTCGCCAGGTTTTACTATCGATTTGACCAAACCTTCGCCCGTCCTCCTACTCACTATCCCTTAACTCTTGCTGAGATTTCGAGTTCGAGACTACCGTCGTTAATTCTGATAACATGTCCATAGTAGGCAAAGATTTTTCTCATGCAAGTTGTTAAAAAAATTTACATAATAATTTATTCTTGAAGGATAAGATATGATATGCGTCAAGACAGCGCCAGGATCGAAGACTTGAATAAGACAAATGATGAAAAACTCGTGAAAATGCAACCAAGATCACTTCTGAATTGATTTTAACTGTTAAGTGCTAAAAATGCCTTTGGGAACAGTGGTGTAACACAGTGTTACATGATTAAAAATCGACATAGTTTTTAATATGTGTTAAAAAAATATTTTTTCAATACAGATAATATTTTTTAAAGGTCCCTTTATATAAATATATAAGATATATATAAGATAAATATATAACATATTTGCATTATTTTAGGAAATTATCAGAAAATCATGGCATATCGAATTAGCGTGAGCCCATGCCACCATTATTGTCTCATGTTTCATACTCATGCCAAAATTACCAACTGAATTTAACGACGTGGTCTACTGCAGTCCGTCTTTGTCTAACACATGTTACGCGATTATTTCGTGCTCTTTCGATACTGTTTTCTCTTTCGCCGAAACCCAAGCAATCGCTCTCTGTCCTACATGAAATGTGTGGTATTATCGTGCTCTTTCTTACTCGATTTACCTGCGACGTGCAATATTCTGATCTCTTTTACACACGGTCTGAAAATACGAGAGTAATGAATTAATATTTTTTATTAAAAAATCCGTACATTTATGCCAATTCATTTTAGTTATTTTGGTGTGAAAATATCTATTCGATGATTACAAAAAATGCGACATTTTAGTTTTGGTAAATAAGGTTGATATTAAATATTTTTTATGACGTGTAGACCTACGTTACACCACCGACACAGGAATTAAGTAAGTTTACGATAATTGACTACTAAGTCCTTTATAAGGCTCTCATACTATCGTCTGCTCAATATGGTACATTTTTCCGTATCGACATACAACATTCGAGTTTCTTTCACTTATCACCACTATTTTTGACTTCGTTTCACGGTATTTCTGAGAAGATGGGACATGGTTTAGCATACAAGTTCCAAGGGGACATCATTCTTATCCGCATCTTTTGGCTATTCTACACTTGAAATACTCATAATTTTAAGTTTAAACATTTTAAATAATAATCGCAATTAAAAATTTGATTTCTTGTGGAGTCGACTAATCTGGTTGATGTTGCTGAAGTCGATGGATGCACGCAAGAGCAACGAGGTTAGAGGCCGAGCAGAAAAACGCCCAGCCAGCTCCCCACATTGCCAATGCACCCATCTGTTCTTCCAATCAGCGATCAGTTAACCACGAAGCTTCCCTCTAGGCGGCCAATCACGAACTGAAGACAGTGCACATCTTTGATCTACAGAGCCTTCAGATCAACTTGAACATTAGTTAACTGCTGACTTTGTATAAGTCAAAGATACGCTCCACTATCACTGTCTTCAATAGCAAGTCTGTAGCAATTCTTCTATGAGTGGACTCTGCATCGAATTTTTAACCAGGTTGGTTCTTCGAGCTGGTTTCCTTCCACGAGTTCTAGATTTTTCTCGCTCCCGCTTGGGCGGCGTTCGATGTTTAATTCCTCAATGATTGCGGTGCTCGTTTTGTAGGTTCTTCGCGGAGTAAGTACCGTTAGCATCCCATTTCCAGTTCTTCTTGTGTGTTTGTTCTCTTAGAGTCCATATTTCGGCACCGTAGAGAAAAATCGGAAAGACGGGATTTTTCATAGTTTTATTTCTCATTTAAGCGCAACTGATGCAAAAATATGTTACAAAGTGAGTTGAAAAATATGAGACTGGTTCGATCTTCGCATACTCCTCAAGCAACATGGCTAACAAAACGTTTTGAATTTTCATCAAAATATGCATATTATCCTTTACAATTTTACTACATCAACTAAGGGAGCGTCCATAAACCACGTGGTTTCATTTTGAACCCCTCCCTTCCCACATGTAGCCCTTACCTGGCTTTTGCCTTAACCCTCCTCCTCCCTCGATTGGAACGTAGTTTATTTTCCTGTTAACCTAGAATATAGTTTGTATAATAATACGTAATGGAGAATTACTTAGGCTCTGACTCCCTCCTTCCCCCCACAACCCTCCCCTCTCCCCTTCATCATCCCCTCTCCCCTCCATCATCCCCCTCTCCGCGGATATAGCAGCGTAGTATTCTGCCTAGGCCATGTAGTTTATGGACGATCCCTAAGTCAGAATTTTAAATGGATAGGAAGTTGGATTTGATAAGTTTTTCAAGGACTAAATATCATCAATTTCGACTATTCCCTCTTCGACTTCATTTCGTTTTTTTTATGCAGTCAACGTGACGTCAACATATAAAAAATATTGCCATTTTGCACTGGATCGCAAGCTTACGATATTTAACGATATCAAAATGTGGTTTTGAAGTCATGTTCGCTCCAATCTAGATTACTGGGGGAAAAATGGATTTAACGGAATTCATAATATGTCAATAACATCTGCATAGCCAAAAAAAAATGTGGTGAAAGAGCATCTCCTCCTCACATGCCAGTTTTAATCTGGGATAAGTAGAAGAGGTTACCACCAACCCAAATTCGAATGCTGATGCTGTTTTTGAAAAAAAATTATCTAATTTTGATACTAAGTTTCAATTCTAAATTTGGATTGATCATTTTATTTTTGAATTTAAATTTCAAGTTCGAATTTCAAAACATCTCTCAGTTGTTGATTTCTCGTACATTTAATTTGTTTTTTCTCTCTGTTTCTCTCTCGTTTTGTTTCATTCTCTTATATTCAAAATATAAAAACAAAAACAAAATAAAAAATCAACTATGGCTAAAAACAAAAATTCGGCGACATGCGCTGACATATATACGTAATAAAATGACCAGCCCCTATGTCATACCCGATCATAAATAAATAATCATGCTCGTATCGGAATCGCAATTTGGTAAAAGATTTAGGAAGATCATCAAAATGGATTTGTTGCAGAATTTGGATGCAGAGAGCACCCAAACAGCATTGGTGGTCTCATCACATCAAACTGTAAAATGTGTAAAGAACTATCGGAACTCCCAGACAGGCTATAAAAGATCTACACACACACTACAGGTCGAGTCTATAAAGAGCCAGCAGTGTATTTGTTCCGCTTTAGAGCCTTTATTCGGGTGTGGGTCTCGCGGTGGGAGATCCTCAGGAAGCCTCCCATCGGGATGTGACTGTCCATTTGATTTTTTTGCTCGGAAAGGAGTGCGTTCCTTTTATTTCTGCTGTTTCTATGGTGTAACCCTTTTAATTTGTAAAACACCTTTTTCATTTAAATATTGTTTTCTGTTTATTTATTTTTCAAAACCTCGAAACCAATGCGTTGGTCATCAATGTGAAAAAAATCAGTCTTCGTAAGAAAGAGAAATAAAATTTCCTGGCAACAAGATCATCCCTGAGGGAACGCAGCCATTACCAGGCAAGGTAGAAGCCGCACTGAACTTCCCAAATGCTGAAATGACGAGAGCACTTCGACGATATCTCGGGATGCTTAACTACTATAGGAAATTCACACCACAAGTAGTGGAAATTCAGAAGTATCTTCACCGAGCAAATTTCAACAGTACGCGAAATGATAAGTAAAGCAGGCATTCGAGTGCCCAAAAGCCCGATGGTGATCGCCGCACTGTCGGTCCATCCAACCCAAATCGCGCCAATATCCACTCTAGAGCTTGCCCAACGTAAATTGGCGTGCGGCGACTTTGGATCTAAAACCCGCCCCGCCCGCACCTTGTCATTCAGTTCAATCTCATATTTGCGCGTGAGCTGTGACATCTTGATTTCCAATATACACTGAATTATTATGTCCAAAACAGTCCGGCGTGGTGCAAGAATAATTGCCCATGAAGTATAAAAGTTATGCGAAGCTGAAAAGCAAATAATGGACCAATATAATAATAATATAATACCGTTTGACAAGACTCTAGATAGAGCGGCCGCCATTACTGGTTTGTTTCTTTAGTGTTGCCCGACCAAATTTCTATTAAAGGCTCCGACATCGGTCACCGGACACTCTGTATTGTGTAATAAATTTACATCGTGGCAACTTCTGTTTATACTGGTGGTCTAATAGTCTCCGAATCTCAAGTCTGCAGTTCTCAACACCCTTTTTCTCTCACTGTATTATGTGGAAATATATTATTAAAATCTTTGAAATTTCTTAGAATCTTAGAATATTATTTGAAATTTCTTAGAATCTTAGAATATCTTACATATTTTTAGATACATCGCTTTTTATGCGGAAGGTTTCTTCGATTGCATTGAAACTTTATTTTCTTTAAAAGTACGCTCCTACTAGAACTTGTACATGTCATTCTAGAATTTCGCTTAGCAGGGACCGTCCTCGATGTAGTCCTTACGTTTTGTGCTCGCTACTTACTTCTTGATTCCTCACCTTGTCGTAGTGATGATGGTGATGGGCTCCAATGACTCTGAGGGCCAAGCTGAGACGTGTTCGAAGATTTCGAATCTATGCGTTCCATTCGCACATGCGCCGACAGCTGCAACGACAGCTGTTATTACTCAGCCGATGACCAACCAATTTAAATATGTGACATAGCTATAATTTATTTTAGATTTATTTACAATACGGTTAACGTAATATTAATTTTAGAATAGACTACCGCAAATTGAGATATTAGATGTAGAACTTTATTAGAGAGAAAATAATGATAATACGTAAAGTTACTGTCGCGTCATTTCTATGGATGCAGCAAAGATAATAGAATGTCCCACTCTTTTGTCCTGGCCTAAAATGCTCTTGTGCATCTTTAACTTTTGTTTTCTAGGATATTCTGACGTGTTTCTATGACCTTTATGGCTGACGTTTCGGATCCTATAGCAGGGTCCATCATCAAGGCTGCTGTTCAACAACTGCATATATCCCAGAAAACTCAAAAACATGTTTGCCTTGTCCACTTCACACACTTTCTTCCCTTGTTGAAGCTACATATAGCGGACGCCCTCTGTTCCTGCTGACCTCAATATTTGCCTCATATTTTATTGGCTGCGATGCTATGTTTCATTTGAAGAAAATATATTCATTATTCTATCGCTCTCTCATTATTCTATTGCCTACTCTACACATAACATAACACTACATCCGCTCCTAATTAGTTCATTCTTCACTCTGTAATGTACAGGGTGTCCCATATCTCGACATCAAGCCGAAATCGGGTAGTAATTTACCAAATCTATTGGAAGACGTGCCTCTAAATATTTACAGGGAAATGTGTTTCCAGCAAGATGGATGTCCCGTGCACTACGCCCGCTCAGTTAGAGAATATCTCGATGAGGAATATCCCGGTAGATGGATAGGGCGCTTTAGTACAATCTCGTGGCCAGCCCGTCCGCCCGACTTAAATCCGTTAGATTTTTTTTACTGGGGAACGGTGAAAGAAAGAGTTAACGAAAAGCCAATTGAAAATTTAGCTGAGCTATGGCAAAGATTAACGGAAGCAGCAGAATTTGTTAATAATGGAAGATTCGCCCATCTGATAACCCGATCTTTTTTAAGATGTCGGGCTTGCATTGCGGCTGAAGGAAGGAGATTTGTACATTTAATTTAAATGTAGGTAATCACAGCAACAAATTTGTCTCGCTCACACTTCGTGAAATGACTCCTTCTTCTTACTCAAACAATAATCTTGAAGTTACGGCCTTAAAGAAAGGCTTGGGTATACCAGAATTCTTTTTAAATAAATAAGAAAAAAATATTCAAAACTGGGTTTTATTACAAAAATAAATATTTTGTCCACAATTTATGAAATAATCTAGAAAGTGTTATACCATTTTGGAATCCTTATTAAATGCGCCAACTTTTGAAGTTACCTGACATGTAGTAGGTACATTTTTTCCAGTACAGTCAGTTAAAACTGGGCAAAGTATTGATTTTGAATACTTGGTTTGGTCAAAAAGTGACATTTTCTTCCAAGATGGAACAGTTGGCTTTGAATTTTGGACAAAAGTTTTCAGAAGCATTATTAAGGATTACATAATAGTAATAAAAATGAAGAAAAATAAAGATTTGTAGCAACAGAAGTAAAAAGACCTTCACAGGGTATAGATTTTTTTTTAAATGCTTATAATTTTTAAAACAAATGACTTTTAAATATTTTTCTGATAACTATTACGGCCCGATTTCAGCTTGACGTCGAGATACGGGACACCCTGTATAGATTTTTTTCACATATACGTACAAGCGGCCGCATTTCCACCGCATTCAGTCTACTTTCGTTAGATTTTTGCAGATTTCACTTTTGATTTGACACAGATAATAGAGTTCCGGTTCCAACATTGATGTTGGAACCGGAACGTATCGATGATAATTGCATTCAGAGCACCATTTATTTAATTTCCTGCGTCCACCCTCCTTTTGATATTATTGACAGTTGCATCGTCCCTTGTAAATATACTACCCAAATGCACAAACCTGTTCACTTGTATTCTTATTTACCTTTATATCACTCTTCATCTCTCTCTAACACCATCACTTTAGATTTTCTAAGATTCATCAGAAGTTGACTCTCACTGGCATTTTAGCCACCAGCCACTGCACTTATTAGTCACTAACTATCATCATCTGCGTATAGTAGGCATGGTATGCTGAATTCGCCCATTTGTGCTCCTACTTCGAATTCCTTAAGTTCTTTCATACTATTGTCAGCATTATTTTTATATCACGCAGCCCTGTTTAGCACTTCTTGTACTATCAAACTATGATGTGAAAGTCCCGTTAATTCTTATAAGCACCGTTTCCCTTGTACATGGATGCAATTGCTTGTATACTTGGACTCGGACCAAAGTTAACACAACTTTCATCATTAGATTCTTAGCCAAAAACTTTTCTGTCATCTGGCGCAGTGGAAAAATTAGAAGAGACTGATCCATGCATCCTCTTCCACTCAGAAATGCTCTTTGCACATCCCACTTTATTATTTTGTTATCAACCTCACTGTTTCTATTAGTACTTCTAAGTCTTCTTCTTTTTATTTTAGTAGATCTGTTGATCTGTGCTACAGAAAATTACGCCTCCTGGGATGATGAGGTCCAGCTATCCCTCCACTTTTCGACGCTCTCCCGGTAGACGCGTCCAGAGAGGATTTCATTCGCTTCTGTATGCGCGAGTCTGTCAATCTCCTTCTGGATCTACTCCATTGTGCTACGTCCTCTATTTTTAAGTTTTCCTCATGTCTTCATTTCGGACACGGTCACGTAGAGTTTTTCCAGTAATGGATCTCAGCACTTTCATTTCAGTTGTTCTGAGGAGTCCTTTGGTGCGGGCAGTGTCAGTCCGCGTCTCTACAGCGTATGTCATAATATGTTTGCTTTGTTTTCATGTTCAATCACCCATGTTTTTTATATTTTGACCTTACTTTCGATATGCACATTTTTATTTTTACTGAATTACTGAAAGTGATGTTAATATAATAAATATTTGAAGTCCGCTGAATACAATTGACAAAATTGAAATATACTCAATCTAATGTCATCTGCAATAGCTTTTTTGATATTATTTCTTTATTGTATCCTAATTTTTTCTCACGATCTTGTCCAAAAAAAATATAAAACATAGGAACGATTACTATATTTACTGTGTTATCAATTCTGAAGATGCAGGTCGCAAAGCAGTCCTAACATTTCCTCCCGTAGCAGCAGCGATAACCAATTGTTTTTTGCTGACGTATAACTTTTTTAATCATTTAAAATGATTTGATTTTTGCGATACTCACCTATTCCGGATTGCCAATTTCTTCTCACTGTCAAATATCCAAATTTGACACCGCAACTGTGAATACCAATTTTGACTTCAGCTAGCTCATGGCGGAGCGATCACGATGATAGCTTTTTTTATTAAATTTAGTCTACTGAATTATTATTATTATATAATAAATAAATAATAAACTGGAATAAACGTTATTATTATTATTATTATTTATTGCTGGATTTGTTATTCTAGAACATATTTCAGGGCTAATACTATTACTTTAGGAGCATCCATAAACCACGTGGTTACATTTTGAACCCCTTCCTCCCCTATGTAGCTCTAACGTGGGTTTTGATTCGATCCTCCCCCCCCACCCCCGAGTGGAACGTAGTTTTTTCATATTAATTCAAGACGACATTTATGGTATTTTCTTTTACCAAAACTATTTTCAAATTATTGATTACGCGCAAAACGATCTGCATATTCTGTACCGTTTTTATTGTGTCAAATAATATAAAAGAAATAATTACTTCTTGAATAAATGATTTATAAATTTGTGGTGACATATTTAATAATTAAATAAAACACGACTTGGTATACTTACACTACTAAATATATATTTTTATTTTTTATTTTATTATTCGTTATTAAATTTATACATCTTTTTATTATTATAAATTGTGCCAAGCCTTATACAGATTGTCGGCACGTTTCTTTTTCTTGCATAAGTACATAGCATATTTATTTATAGGTGTAATTTACAAGGGATAAAATATATATAAAAAATAATAATATTTTATGAACATAACAAAACTTAAAAGTAAACTTGGTAGTGAGACTAGGTATCAGATAATATATAAAAATGTAAAAAAGTAAAAAATAATAATATCATATGAAAATAACAAAACTTAAATATAAACTTAGTAATGAGACTAGATTTTGTTTTCTTTATTCAATATGAATAAATACCTCTACAAGTTTCGGGACCGTTGTATCTTCCTGAGGAAGGGAACATCGTTCCCGAAACTTGTAGAGGTGTTTATAAATATTGAATAAAGTAAAGAAATATTTAGTAGTAACCAAGTCGTGTTTTATTTAATTACTAAATAATTACGTAGCTCGACTCCGACCCCCCCCCCCCCTCACGTAGCCCAGTTCAGCATTTTACCTAACCCCCCTTCCCCCTTGAATAGGCCACGCGGTTTATAGATGCTTCCTTAGAACGAAAAACGTTCTTCTTATATTTTAGATTTTTCCTCGATTGCCCTTTTAAATGTTTCGTAACAAAGTAACCTATATATCTCATCACGCACCTACTTGGAGTAAAATCTTAAACCGATGCCATTAAGGGCCGGTCGTTTCAAGTTGGATCAAAGTAAGCTGGGTTTAACCTCAAGGTTATACGAAATCGCCCAGAAACAGTTGTTTCACGACAAATATTGGATTAAGGGTGTTGCAATTGTGTAAACTGAGAATCATATAAAAACGCTCGCTCAAATAATTTTATACATGGCAGTACGCAAACATATGACGTTCATATCATCAACAATGCTGTTTTACTAATTAAGAAGTGCCTCTTTTCTACGATAAGAAATGAAAATGTCCACAAGAAGATGAAAGGATACTAGTGAGCTGCATTACGCAACGAATATAATTTTTGTGGCTTTGTTCCCATCTAAATGCCTACTGTCCGACAGATTTTCGAAGTAGGTTAAGTGTTTTCCTACCTATTTAGTGTTTGCGAGAGCAATATGTTTTTATTTGATCTATATTGTATTTATTTAGTTTTTCTGTTTATAACCTTTTCTTTGTTTGCAGGTAATAGAAAACTGAAGCCAAAGCCCACGACTCCAAATGATATGCAGAATAAATTATATTCGGTTCAGTCAGAGAATTTCAAAACACAATTAAAGAAGCACCAGGAAATTCACGAAATTGTTTTGGAAAGGCATAAAGCCAAAAGAGATCTGGCTTCATTTAATTATAGTTGAAAGTTGTATTTTTTTTAAATAAAATTTTAATTTTCCTGTTAATAGATATATAAAATACAATAAAAGAGTTTCATATAACGAATATGTTGTTTTATTATTATTATTCCGCGGACGCTCTCTGTTTCTGCTGCCTTCGACAAACAATTTTCCTTGCCATCCTTTCCTTGCTCATCAGTTCCACATGACCAAAGCATGCGAAAACATGGATTAATAATATTGAAGTCATAGTACAGTGGCTATGTCACAGACTCTGCGTACTGAAGATTCCGGGTTCGATTCCCGGTGAGTTCGCAATACATCTTTCTGATTTCTTTAAAATGTAGGTGTTTTTGCCGGAACGCAATTAATTGGGCCTTCAGGCACGTTGTAGCATTAACAATTGCTGTACATATGGTTTGACGGCATAATCCCGGTCTCCTAAAATATAGAAATTACCAAATCTGGTACCTAGTACAGTTTGTCGTAACTTGATATTAACATAATGACAAACATATTTCTAATTTTTATAGTGCTCTTCGACTGATTAAAATGTGGTCTGAGGAGCGACGACCTTAACTAAATTAACCTAACTTAGGTTAGGTTAGGTTAGGTTAGTTAATGGCGTCGGTTTAAACCGACACCATTGATAACGCACAGCTGGTGACGAGATATTGACGACAATAAGGTGCGATAACTACTACCAACTGTTTGTAATGTCACAAACACTTTTGTAATGTGAGGCCCGAAAAATGTCATTCCTCAACCCTAGCAGGTAGGTATTTGACATTCTAGAACATTCATCTTTCTGACATTCTAGAATATGTCTTTTAATCGTGTTTTTAGTAAAAAATCCATCCTATTTTAAAATTGTCTGCAAAAAGATAATTGTACAGTATTACACAATGTCGAGTCTCACTCGCCATTGGAGTTGTAGAACAAAATCAATGTCGAGTGACGCTGATTTTGTTTCACCATTGTGGAAAGGGTTGAGTGCATTCACAGTAATTTATTTTATATTTATTATTAAAGATATAGTACATAATAAATCTACATTTTGGAAATAACAAACCATTTTTTTTTGGTTTTCATATTATGTAAAACAAATTTAGATAACCCACTGATGAGATTTGGTGACTTCCGCAGCATCCAAAGATAATTTTGTGGGTATTTATCTGAATTTGATTTTGTAATGTAATGCCCTGTGTCCACAGATGAGATTTTTGACTCGACGCAATCTCTGAGACGGAGAAATGCTCCCAAGAGATTCTTTAAGAGACAGAGGCTAGGCTTCCATAGTAACCGATTCGAGGACTGTAAAAATCGCCTTGCGCATCACTTCCAACACTTTGTACGCGGTACCGAGATAAATCTTCGAGCTTCTCGTAGTGTCTCATTCCGTGGACATGGGTATTTACATAAACATATCGACATTGGGTTTATGCATTTTTGAGAAAAAAAACATTTATCAAAACCACAATCATTACATTTGAATTACTTTTTTTCAATACTAACAACACCATTCGAATAATGAAATAATAAAAATCTTTTCAGTAAAATTTTCTTTATTAGACACCAAAGATACAACAATTAACACCTAAAGAAAATGATAAAACACAGATACAAATAAACAGATAAACAACACCAAACTGATAAATGCATTCACAAGCAAATGCAGGTTTTTATAAATGAACAAAATACAAAGGTAGCATGCTGATAACATAATATTCGGTCTTTGTCAAATTTGTTTTTTCCTACTTGTCCGGTCTTTGTCAATTTTTTTCTAATTCTTGATAGTATCTCTGTACCCCTGTACCTAGCTGATAAGTTCCGAGAGCCTAAAGTCCGAGTGGTCACACAGAGAGCCGCCGCGTCCGGTTTGTTTATGGCAGTTTTTCCACTCCACGCCTGAATTTATTGCGGTAGTTTGGAGCTGAAAACGTCATTAAGCTAACTTTTTTGAATAATTTTGAACATAAAAAGTTATTAAAAGAGATTCCTCGGAAATTGTCGACTAGAGAGCGGAAAACAAAATATGATGGAGAAAGATCTCTAGCGATAAAGCGGACATGGAATAACCTCCCAACTGAGCTCTTTAATGGCCGCTTCTGTAACGTTAGCATTATGCGGACGGGGATTATCGCGCTGAAAAATCAAATGATGCGGCCTTCCCGATCGTTTTTTAATGTGACGGAGCAGTAGAGACTGATTCCTCTACCACGGCCGGTTTATCAGTAAAATATGCCTTTTAATGCTGAAAATATATATTTTAAAAAAATGGCGGCGATCTAGCACAATAAAACTGAAAAAATAATTGAAGTAATAGTAATTTAATTGGCATATTTACTATTGCTATCAACTTTTCCAAAGATAAATAAATTAGCACTACTGCACTGGACTGCAATATTGATTCTAAAGACTATAATTTAATAAAAAAACCTTTATTGGTTTCAAGCGGCAGAGAGCGCAGGACACAGAGGTTTTCGCACTAGTGATCGCCAATATCGGGGTAACCTGACAAGGCATATAAATACTCGAATTTCGAGTAACTCTCATAGACAGGCGAAGATGTAAACGGTAATATTATAAAGTTTATATCTTCACCTTCGTTGAGCTACTGATACTCGAGTAGTGCTAATAAACTCCAGTAGAGTTATAACAGTGTTTAATTTACGAATTGTCCTTAAAAAAGAACATTATGAAACTCTACATACATAGTTGACATCTATTCTATCAATAGTAAAATAGTTTAAGAAACTTATATGCCACTTTGCACTCATATTTTTCATAATAAATATTTAAAATTTGACTTGAGGTTTTTTTTACATTTAAAACATTTTTCGTAATATGATTATACACAGACGTTGTTTTAACAGAAGATAATCATTTCTGTATCAATACGACATATAGGACTTTATAATCTTATATATTATACGCGCTGCTTATACCTGATATTGTTTTCTAAATTATAACATTTTTATGTAATAAATGCACGTGAAAAATGAAAAAATAAAAAAGATTTTCAATAAACATGCCTCTAGGAAAATTAATCTATCTATAAGATTACATTCGATCTAATATTAGGTCCTTACCTATGAAATTGGCGTTTAGTATGGGAGGAACATAAAGCCGATTTTTTTTTATTATAATATATTTATTTTATCAAAGTATGTGCCATTGCTATCTATGCACTTTTGCCATCTCATAGGTAGTTCATCGATCCCTTTACTAAAAAACCATTCGGACGGGAATCAATAAAATCTTTGAAGGCGGTTTGGACTGCCGCATCGGAGTTGAATTTTTTCCTGTGCAAGAAGTTATCCAAATTTCGAAAAAAATGATAATCTGTTAGGGCAAGGTCCGGAGAGTACGGTGGATGTCTTAGGCATTCCAATTGAAGCTCCTCTAATTTGGTAGCCGTCTGTTGTGCAGTGTGTGGTCTAGCGTTATCATGAAGCAGCAGTGGCCTAGAGCGATTAACCAGCCTCGGTTGTTTAGCAGCTAGCTTTTCCATCATGGTTTGCAGTTGCTGACAATAGACATCTGCCGTAATCGTCTGGCCAGATTTAAGAAAACTGTAGTGAACGACACCAGCACTAGTCCACCAAACGCTCACAAGTAACTTTTTTGGAGACAATTTTCGCTTGAGGCATGGTTTGGCTGGTTCGGCAGGGTTCAGCCATTGCGATGAGCGCTTCCGATTATCGTACAGGATCCACTTTTCATCACAGGTAATGATTCGATTTAAATCCCTTCATTATTGTGCCGGTTGAGTAATGCAACGCAGCAGTCAACGCGCGTTTGTTGATTTGCTTCACTCAATTCGTGAGGTACCCACCTTTCAAGCTTTTTCACCTTACCAATTTGCTTCAAGTGGATTAAAACAGTTTTATCACTAACACCGCAGCCTGCAGCTAACTCGGATGTGGTTTGCGATGGATCCGCTTCCACAATAGCCTTCAATTCTTCATTATCAACTTTGGTCTCCGGCCGTCCACGGGGCTTGCTCTGCAGGTCGAAATTTCCAGAACGAAAACGTTGGAACCAAAAACGCACTGTGTTTTCTTTTGCGGCACCGTCGCCACACACATCATTAATCCTTCGAGCCGTTTCTGCAGCACTGGTGCCACGGTGGAACTCGTACTCGTAAATAACGCGATATTTCAAGTTTTTCATTTTGTAAACTGAGTGACGCAAAGAAAAAAACAATTGAGGAAAAAACAAATGAATTATAATTTTCAAAACACAAATACATGAGTAAATAGCTGTATAAATTTGGATTTGGAATTCCTAACCAAAGAGAAGATATTTGAGATCAAATTTGCCAGTACGGCAAAACGCCAATTTCATATGTAAGGACCTAATATTAGGTCCTTACATATGAAATTGGCGTTTAGTATGGGAGGAACATAAAGCCGATTTTTTTTTATTATAATATATTTATTTAATCAAAGTATGTACCATTGCTATCTATGCACTTTTGCCATCTCATAGGTAGTTCATCGATCCCTTTACTAAAAAAACCATTCGGACGGGAATCAATAAAATCTTTGAAGGCGGTTTGGACTGCCCCATCGGAGTTGAATTTTTTCCTTTGCAAGAAGTTATCCAAATTTCGAAAAAAATGGTAATCTGTTGGGGCAAGGTCCGGAGAGTACGGTGGATGTCTTAGACATTCCAATTGAAGCTCCTCTAATTTGGTAGCCGTCTGTTGTGCAGTGTGTGGTCTAGCGTTATCATGAAGCAGCAGTGGCCTAGAGCGATTAACCAGCCTCGGTTGTTTAGCAGCTAGCTTTTCCATCATGGTTTGCAGTTGCTGACAATAGACATCTGCCGTAATCGTCTGGCCAGATTTAAGAAAGCTGTAGTGAACGACACCAGCACTAGTCCACCAAACGCTCACAAGTAACTTTTTTGGAGTCAATTTTCGCTTGGGGCATGGTTTGGCTGGTTCGGCAGGGTTCAGCCATTGCGATGAGCGCTTCCGATTATCGTACAGGATCCACTTTTCATCACAGGTAATGATTCGATTTAAAATCCCTTCATTATTGTGCCGGTTGAGTAATGCAACGCAGCAGTCAACGCGCGTTTGTTGATTTGCTTCACTCAATTCGTGAGGTACCCACCTTTCAAGCTTTTTCACCTTACCAATTTGCTTCAAGTGGATTAAAACAGTTTTATCACTAACACCGCAGCCTGCAGCTAACTCGGATGTGGTTTGCGATGGATCCGCTTCCACAATAGCCTTCAATTCTTCATTATCAACTTTGGTCTCCGGCCGTCCACGGGGCTTGTTCTGCAGGTCGAAATTTCCAGAACGAAAACGTTGGAACCAAAAACGCACTGTGTTTTCTTTTGCGGCACCGTCGCCATACACATCATTAATCCTTCGAGCCGTTTCTGCAGCACTGGTGCCACGGTGGAACTCGTACTCGTAAATAACGCGATATTTCAAGTTTTTCATTTTGTAAACTGAGTGACGCAAAGAAAAAACAATTGAGGAAAAAACAAATGAATTATAATGTTCAAAACACAAGTACATGAGTAAATAGCTGTATAAATTTGGATTTGGAATTCCTAACCAAAGAGAAGATATTTGAGATCAAATTTGCCAGTACGGCAAAACGCCAATTTCATATGTAAGGACCTAATATAAACGATTTTTCTTACTATCAATATAGACAATGTACGCTACTTGGACTCGCATGGAAGCAGTATAATACTAGATTAGAAGGAGTATTTCATGCTCGCCTTAACTTCATGGTTTAACTTAAATAAAAGGATATGCTGGAAATGTTAGATTTTTTCTGTGTAAGTGCAAGCGACCCAAGCAGGTCCCATTTCCGGATCGCCTCAACGTTCCTATATATTTATTGTGTATTTGTTATATTAGTTATTGTTTGTCAAAGAAGTGCTTTTCCTTGTTTACAAACAATATCATTTTTTCGTTTGTTGTGCGTACTTGACCCAATTCCGTGTTGCAATCAATGTCCTGTCATTGTCGACAAATTAATTGCGCCATGTATTCACGTATGTGCATCAAGCAGTTTTTTTATGGCAATATTGCTAGGTTGAAAATTAGATTAACTTCTGTGTGTCAGTGGTGTAACGTAGGTCTACATGTTATAGAAAATATTTAATATCAACCGTATTTACCAAAACTAAAATGTCACATTTTTTGTAAACATCGAATAGACATTTTCACACCAAAATAACTAAATTAAATTGTTATGAATGTAAAGATTTTTTAATAAAAATATTTATTCATTACTCTCGTATTTTCGGCCAATGTGTAAAAGAGATCAAAATATTATACGTCGCAGTTAAATCGAGAAAGAAAGAGCACGACAATATCACACACTTCATGTAGGACAGAGACGCGGTTGCTTGGGTTTCGGCGAAAGAGAAAACAGTATCGAAAGAGCACGGAATAATCGCGTAACTTGTGTTAGACAAAGATGGACTGCAGTAGACCACTTCATTGAATTCAGTCGGTAATGATATTATGTCGGCATGAGCGCGCACGCAAATTAGATATGCCATGATTTTCTGATAATTTACTAAAATAACGCAAATATGTATGTTTATCTTATATAATTATGTAAAGGGACCTTTAAAAAATATTATCTGTATTGAAAATATATATTTTTTAACACATATTAAAAACTATGTCGATTTTTAATCATGTAACACTGTGTTACACCACCGTTTCCAAAGGTATTTTTTAGCACAGTCTTTTAAGAGTTAACAGACTTAGATAAACGGAGCGCGCAACACTGCAGTCACGGTTAATGCTTCATCAACGACCTTGCGCAATTGCCTCAGACAGCGTGTATATTACGAGCTCGCGTACGAAGAAGGGCACTCCGCCATCGGACCAGGCGGACCAACCCTCTACAAAGATAAATGTAATAAAGATAAAAGTCATGTCGATATTTTTTTGGGATAAAATAAATAATGTAATGTGATCTATACCTACATATAGATCACAACTATTCTCTAAAATTAATCCATAAAAACATAGTTTGGAATAAGTCAAGAATACAACCGAACTTGAATTTTGATGAAAGAAAAATTGTTCCTGGTGTAATAAAGGGCCCTGATTACACAAATGAAGTCAAATTTTCCCGCTTGCTGGTTTAAAAGCAGTTATTTCAAGTTTAAAAATGATACATTTTGACACTTCACGCCATAGATGCCCATATAATAAAACAAGAAACCATAGAAAATTAATGTTAAGTCTAGATGTTGTATCAGGTAGGGAAAAGGCCAATTTTGTATTAAAAATGGAAATAAGTGTAGGCGACATATCCGGTAGGGAAAAGGCAAATTTTGTGTTAAAAACGGAAATAAGTAGATGACGTATCCTGTAGGGAAAAGGCAATTTTTTTTTTAAAAACGGATTCAAATTCGCAATGATATTTTCTTAGGTAAACGCCGGCGTAATGCGGGATCATCCGGTAGGGAAAAGGCAAATTTTTTGTTAAAAACGGATTCAAATTCGCAATATATTTTCTTAGGTAATGTGGGGCATACATTATATTGCACATTATAATGTGGGGGATACATTATATTGCATAATTGACGTAATGCAGCATCGTATAGTTGACATGTTTGATAATGAATGGGCCCACTTATGAAAAACGTGATTTGTCAATTTCTATGAATAAAACAGCAAAAACATATATTTTGTATATGCATTCATGGCGTGAAGTGTCAAAATTTATCATTTTTAAACTTGAAATAACTGCTTTTAAATCAGTAAGCGGAAAAATTTGACTTCATTTATGTAACCAGGACACCAGCAACAATTTTTCTTTCATCAAAATTCAAGTTCGGTTGTAATCTTGACTACAGCCCATACTTTTCATTATTAATCCTTTATATGCGAGGTGTAATATAATAATAGGACAATTTGCAACAAAGAAAATCATTTCACAAAATAATAACTAGCTTTTGTTTTTTGGCAATTTTAAACAAAGAGATAAATTCTAAAGTGTCCATGATTTAAATAATTTTTGAATATTACCAGAAAGTAGGTACTTGAGCAAACATCTGAGATAAATTTGAATTTTTTTGTGTGCGTGTGTTTCTGTGACCTCAAACGTATGTAAGAATGCATTGTCGTCGACATCAAGTGGATGTGCAAAGTTTCAGCTCGATTGGATGACGAGAAGCGTGTTTATTTCCACAGGAAAGAATATTATAATATAATAAAGGATTTAAAAAGATTACCCTGTCTGTTACCATGGGTGGTTTCTGAAGTAGAAGAACACCAGCAAGTACTGCTGCTCGATGGAGTTGAAAAATGAAGATGAACTTATCGTCTAGAATGAGAGCTAACATGTGCCAACTTTGGGACAGCATCGTAAAAAAATTGGAACACATTATATACAGGGAATGAAAGTGATAGCAAAAAGCTAGACGGAGACCGGAGCACTTTACCGCTTACCTATTTGAGAGGCCTGCGCGGCGCTGGGTTTTGTACCGATTGAATTAACGGCTTCTACTCGGAGCCGACCTTCATCGGCGGACGACGGTCGAGTGGTGAGAGCGGCGCTCGCAACGGTAGTGCGGCCAGTGGCTGTGACAGAACACACACAACCAGCTAACCACACTGCCAGCGCGCGCGCCGTGGTGCACCCCGACGGGCCGGGCAGCGCAACAACGAGGCGGCGCTCGGGGCGGACGTCTCGGAGACTCGGCTGCAAACAAACGGTCTCGCATGAGCCGAGAAGGCCCTCGAGGTGCATCGGATGTGATGGAGAATAGAAGCGAGTAGAAGATGAAACGCAAGTCCAAGCGCTTACTTAACAGTAGGGGTTAATATGAAAAGCCAATGTACATGAAAGTTTTTACAAGTACATAATAAAGTGTGTCGCGAGTACCCTAGTGTGCCAACATTTTTTAAGAGGTATAAAATCAAAAATGAAATAAAACAAATAAAAACCGCGGTAATGGCCATGGCGTTGGCTTTATTGGAAAGAGATTTTTAATCCAAATACAGACGATCACGACATCACGATTTACGATATAAATTTGCGCAAATCGCAAGCATTATTTTTGTGTTAAGTCTATTCATGGTGAAATGGCAAACAGAGCACTGTTGTCAGCTGTCAAATTGGCTGTTGCTGGAAAAAGTGTTGCCAATTCTAAAAAACAGCCCGTATTTGAACAAAAATGGCATAATATTATCTAACAATTAATAAAAATGTAATTTGTGGCTTATATATTGTAAATATCAACACGTTTCAGGACCAATGGTCCCTTCGTCAGGATAAAATGTATATACATAGTATCCTAACAAAGGGATCATTGATCCTGAAACATGTTGATATTTTAAGCAAAGTAGATTTATATTAGTTATATTTATATTGTCACCACAACATCATTTTGCACTTTAAAAAAAATATATTATCTTTTCGCTAAAGTTAATAAATACCTTTACTTTTGTGTGTTTTATTTCTATACCTGTAAAACACATCTCTTATTTTACCTACAAAAAGCTTACATAACATAACACCAAAACTTCTTTTACTTTCATACATCTCCTCACGCACGATCTTCGGTTGTTAAAGCTTTCAATATTCAATAGTCTTCCAATATTTGATTTTTTTCATCACGCCAGGTCTTTCGCAGACGTCCTCTGCTCCTGCTGCCTTCAAAACTCGGTTCATATATTTTATTCCTCGCTCAATCCACATGACCAAACCATTTCAGCGATCCTTTCTTTATTTTAGCGACTACGCCACCAATAGTTCTACATTTGCTCATAATTTGTTCATTCGTCCTTCTTCATTCGTACATATATTTGCAGCGTAAGTATTTAATATGTGTTTAGCACGACGATTGATCAACAAAGTGGTCGGTCATATTAGTCACTGAACACAACGAAACTCAATCGAACCGGATTGAAATAACTTTAATAGCACGTTGAATCTATGGAAGTTTGTCAACACTGTTGTTATGGGAATAATGGAGTATAAAACCTATTAGGTGTTAAGAGTGGCATTATTCTCGGTAATTAATAGATTTGTGGGGTCAACGACCAGTTTCCCCACGCGTTTTGACCAGCGCCGGAATTCCCATGGAAAATCAATCGGGCAAGAAAAAAACATACGCACTCAAAAGCGCGGACTGTTTACACACAGATGAGGTCGACCTCGAAGATTAAAAACAGCTGATCTGGCGCGTCCCACGCCACATACAGAATAAAAATTAAAAAGACGCACGCGAATTCTGCTGATACCACAGACCTCACGCAGACAAAGGAAAGTAAATATGCTGACAGGCCGCTTCTCACGTAGGTTTTTTGTACACATCTAGATACCAAAATCAGGATATAAAAGACGTGTTGGCGACGTCCTAAATCATTTCGTCTTCCTCGCCTCAACCACGAGGCCCGACGACAGCTACTCGTAGCATCATCTAGCTACGTAACTCGTCTCTCTCTACCATCAACCTTCCGCCTGCAGTAGCTACGACTTCAAACCACAATCTTCCAGCTACGCACGCGACCAGGAATAAAGTTGACGACCCCAGGCGCACCCAATCAACTGCACAGCGGACCACCGCGTCATCTGCCTCTATCTACCAAGGTCGAACGGCAATGCATTGACTATAATTCAATCGAATAAATAAACAATATAAAACTGACCGTGGTTTTCTGTTCATATCAGCTGTTTTTCATTCTGCAATACATTGTACAAAAGTGGGGTCCGAGACACGGTACCTCACAAGACTATGAAGTTGGTCTTTATCGAGTAATCCAGTTTCTTCCATAAATAGACACTAGAGGTGAGAAGTTGCGAGAAAACGCGTTGGAAATACTGAACTGAAGTTTGAGAACTAGAGCGATACAATATGCCACAAAGCCTTAACTGAATCACTTTGACATGATGCATCCCTAATGATTGTACCAAAAACTGTTAGCCGTTATTCGTGGTAATATAGATTCTACCAAACAGACATTATTCGTGGTGAGAGAAAGATTGTACAAAAACGCGTTAGACGTTAAGAGTGCCATTATTCGTGGTAATTTATAGATTGTACCAAAACCCGTTAGTCGTTGAGAGTGGCATTATTGGTAATTTATAGACTGTACCAAAACCCGTAAGGCGTAAGAGTGGCATTATTCGCGGTAATGGATAGATTGTTCCAAAGTCTCAAAGCCAAATGGTTCCATTGATTTGCAAAGCCTCTAAATAATAACAAATTCAAAACATATTCATAAAATATCTCGACTTCCGTTCCCACCGTACTCACATCAGTCACGTAGATTCCGCGACCTTGTTTAACACCTGGTCAATAGCAGAAATACTACTGATGTTATATTTCTTCATAAACTAGCAACTTCTATGATTGATAGATTGATATTCACAAAAGTCATAAAAAAATTCTCTTTTCTTAATTCATCTTCTTTCTTTTGTCCACACCTCGTGTATGTATATGCAGGTATATTGATCAGATATCTTTTAGCTATATTTCTTTTGCTCTTCTTTTTCTTCATATCTATTCCCTTTTTTACTAAGTAGATCTGTCATTTTCTCCCCATTCCTGTTTCCCCTTTTACCTTGAATCTTTGACATTAGGCGTCGGAACAAATTGTCGAATTCGATAAATTAAGGTTATGCTGATTTTAGATTTATACGAACAAACATCGATTATGAACGCATGCAAAGAAGCGTATAAAAGCGTGTCTTCAAATTTTTTAAATTTACTTTTAGTTGAGATTCTTTACGTAGGAGAAGATAGGCGTTGATTATTTCAAAAACATATTAAGGTACAAAGTTACAACGTGACATGTTAAGAGATTAATGAAGAAAAATAAATATTCAAAACAATCTTAGCATTGTAAATAGGATTAATAAAGTATTAGGTGGCTTGGCAGAGTTGAAATAATGAACTATGAGAGAATGGTGAGAAAGATATATTTCGCAAATTTTGGTAAGAAAATGGAGGAAAGTTAAACTAGTTATTGGAAAATGGCTCTGTTCTGGAAGAAGCTTTAAAAGTTGACGAATTTACATGGTAAGATACACGAATATGGATGAGGCGAGAGTTAGGTGCTATGTTAAAGTGTCAGGAGAGGAGTGTGTGGCGCTCCATCCTCTCTGCCTTCCCCCGAGGGAAAAAGGCGTGATGGTTAGTTAGTTAATACAAAAATTTAATTACTGGATGTTTTTTTTTTTAAATATAATATATATAAATTGGAGTTTATCTGGAACGAAATTAGAAATCAAACGATCGAAAAATAATCTTTTAATAATAACACGATAAATTTTGGGTATGTTAAAATTTTTAAGCACACAATTATTGGGTTTTATTACTTTTATTTATTACCAGTAATAAATAAAAATAAATTTTATGGGAAGTATGTATTTTTGGGTGTTGACAGGCCTTGCAACCTGTTAGTGGCTGGCTTAAGTGATCGCTTTACACAATTAAACGTAAAAACAATATTTCTCCATACTCTGGTCAAAGTTATAGTCTCATTACCAGCATCAGTAACGTAGATTCCGCGACAGTCTTCAAAATTACACCCCTGGTCAATCGCAGAAATACGATGTTATATTTCTTCATAAACTAGCTACTTCTAAGATTGACTGCGTTGACGGCATTGCTGCAGCGCATCTCCCTGAGAGTACCCGGAAGATCCACTAGATCGGTCGAGACCCTGAGCCTTTCGCATTGTAATACCAACTCCCGGCAAAACTCTATTATATATCGCTCGTCTAATTTGCTCAACACTATACTCGGCGACTTGGATCTCTTCAATTCATCAATCTGTGAATTTAAAACTCTTGGATATTCACCAAAGTCATAAATCTTTCTTCCCTTTTTTAATTCATCTTCTTTCTTTTGTCCACACACCTCGTATATGTACCTACATGGTCTGTTCGACAAGTATCGCGAATTTTGTGTTTTTTCAAAAATTATTTATATATTCATGAATATATATGATGTTCCTTTCAAAGTAATCCCTACTAGATATTATACACTTGTGCCAACGTTTTTTCCAATCCTCGAAGCCCTTCAAAAAATCATTTTTTGTGGTCTTATTGAGCTCCTTCTTCGATGCCGTCTTTATCTCCTAAATCGTAGCGTAGCGTCGTCCTTTCATGGGCCTCTTCAGTTTCGGGAACAAGAAAAAGTCACAGGGGGCCAGATCTGGGGAACACGGTGGCTGCGGCATTATAAGTGTGTTGTTTTTGGCCACAAATTTGCGCACAAGCAACGATGTGTGAGTAGGGGCGTTATCATGGTGCAAAATCCAATTTTTGTTCTTCCAAAAATCCGGGCGTTTCCGGCGGATTTCTTCGCGCAAATTGTGCATAACTTGCAGGTAACATTCTTTATTGACCGTTCTATCCTGTGGCAAGAACTTATGATGCACCACTCCCCTGAAATCGAAGAAAACTGTAAGCAAAACCTTCACATTCGACCGAATTTGGCGCGCTTTTTCAGTCTTGGCTCGTGCGGCAGCTTCCATTGGGATGATTGAGCACTGGTTTCACGTCATAATCACAAGCCCATGATTCGTCACCAGTTATGACCCTCTGGAGCAAATTTGGTTCGTCGCGGACAGAGTCCAACAGCTCCTTAGCAATGTTAATGCGATGCTGTTTTTGGTCGAAATTGAGCAATTTTGGTACGCATTTCCCGGCAACCCGTCTCATATCCAAATCATAGGTAAAAATCAAATGGCACGAGCCAATCGATATGTTTAGGCTCCTCTAACGGTGATTCAATGGTTGGCCAATACTATTTTCTTAATTTCATCAATGTTTTCGTCTGATGTTGACGTGCTCGGGCGTCCGGCACGCTCTTCGTCGTTCACATCTTCTCGGCCCTCTGAGAACATTTTGTACCACCGATTAACGTTTCTTTGGTCCAAAGTAGCTTCACCATATGCCACAGTCAACATTCGGGATGTGTCCGCGTATTTAATTTTGTTTTTCACACAAAATTTGATACAAATTCTTTGGTCTATTTTTTGAAATAGGCAAAAATCGAAGACGAGCCAAAACACGTGCAAGAAAAACAGTCAAAAATTAACTGAACATTCAAAATGGCCGAACTTGTCGGCATAAGTGAGAAATATGAGTACCAACATAACGCCACAAAAAAATCGAGAATCGAATATACGTAACCTGCGGAAATTCAAAATTCGAGATACTTGTTGAACAGCCCCCATATATGCAGGTGTATTGATTAGATATCTTAATGCTATATTCCCCTTTTTACTAAGTAGATCTGTGATTTCTTCTCCATTCCCGATTCCGCTTTTACCTTCAATTTTTTGACTCATTATTTGTTCTTAACTTTAACCTTTCATTGTTTTATTTTTTTTACCAGCGGCGACAACTATATACATAGTTGGCGAGTCCATAAATACAATATTTCAAATTTTATAGGTGTGTGATCATGGGTGAAATTGGTGAATTGTGTAAGGTCATCACTTAAGCCGACCAATGACAGGACGTAAGCCCTGCAAATATCCAAAAAGATGTCCATACATACTTTCCCATATAAGTAGCTTCGTTTCTGTGAGACACGTATAATTTAACTTAAAACCTGCTATGCTATCCCGAATTCTCTTTAAAGCGGTTTTGTTTTCTCAAATGTATTAAAAGCTATTTGGAGAACTTGTGAAACTTACGCTCGTCTAAAAACTGTCGCGCACATTGAAGTCGAGAATTATAGATAAGATCGGAAGATTTTGGAAGAACTAGCAACATTCTTTTAATGGCACGACAGCCTCGTAAGAAGTGATAGACAAGGTAGTTGCTAAGGAAGAGAAATCTATCACGATTTCCAGGCTGCTTGCAAAACAGATTAATACTTGAATAAAACATAACCTTAACATAAGCCGTTTTAATTCGTCATCAATCTAAATATGTTTCAGTGGGTCGCATTACACAGAGGGACACAAAATAAAAAGTAACATGTCACAATATCTATGTCACAGTAAGGTACAGGAACAACAACACAAAAACACCTGTTTAGACAAACTGTAACAATGAACATTACAAATATGCAAGTTACCTGAAATCCACAACCATTTTAGGTATATGAGCCCAGCACAAGATATATCTCAGAACCTTGCCAATGTCACAGTAAAGCGAGGATTACTATTTTTTCTCTTTTCTAGGACATTTTCTTTGACGAATCTACTTTTTAGTGTACCAGAAAATTTATGGATTACGTTGGGCTATTCAATCATCTAATAGTTCCATAAATACTGGAGTTTATACCGCTTTAGAAGTTTCTTACTATCCTAGTAACATTTAGTGACCGCTGATTTGCTAGTTGGCCATCATAAGTAACAGTAAAATAGCTGATTCTGTCATGCCAACTGACCACTGATAGACGAGGGAATAACTAATAATGAAATTCTAAAATAAATAATGCAGCAGGTGATGTTCAAGGATGACGATTATGCCTCATAAAGCTTCAGCACGATAAAAATCAATTCAAATTTATTATCTACCGCTAGGTACATATCATTCTTGTTTTGAGATTGAAATGAGAGGCATGAGAGAGAGAAAGCCGTATAATGATCATAAGAGAAATTTTACTAGATATTGATTTGGATTGATTAATATGATCACCAGGACATTGTTAGTAATACAAACCTCCACCAATGCAAATGTAAATGACTGTTCATAATCCACAAAAGATAATGATGCGAAGCCACCGAGAGATATCTTGAGTGCTGTAGGAGGCATATTTAAATATAATTTCGAATAAACCAAATTACAATTTTGAAAAAATATCATTAATCAGATTAGTTCAGGAATGAGAAGGACAATGATTTTGTATAATTTATTTAATGCCGATTGATTTTGTGGTTTGCAAGTTGCTTCTTCGTCCCAAGAAAGGTCGCTCTTCAAGTGTAGAGATTCCTGGTCCAGACGATGGGTGGTCATGGTGGTGACGAGGTGGTGATCTCGACGTGCATCTGTGAACAAAACATAAATATACTTGTTAGATCGATATTAAAAGATAAATGTTACAGATTTGTTCAAACTATTTTAAACAAAAGCAATACTACTCCAATCAAAATACGACAAATATTTAATATGGCTATACAAAATAGGAATGATGACAGTATTAAGGGTTTAAAGAATGTGATTTTAGAGAATAAAATATTTTGAAAGGATTCTAAAAAATGATCCAGTTTTGATATACACACTGAGATTAATAAGATTTTCAATAAAATAAAAGTATAAAATTGTGCAATCCGCCATTTTAACTGAAACGCCGGTCAGAGCGAATGACGTCACGTCTCAGTACCCATCACCGTGTCTTTGAACCGTTGCCACAGACTGAGGTTCGACGTCACGTAGACGAAATGACAGCTGCGGGCGTTTTGCGCGAAATTAAAAATATGTAGAAGAAAATGCAATTGTTTGCGCAAAACCTTAGTTTATTACTGAAATAATATTAAAGTCGGTAATAGTAGACGTGTACAAACAATATAGAATGTTATTTCAAAATCTGTCATCATGCCTATTCTACGCTATGCTTAGAGCGAACTGATTTACTGACGTTAAATCAGTATTTTTTATTATTATTAGCGAAATAATCTATACGTAATTTTCGTTTCTCGAATCGTAATCAAATATTTTTTAAGCGTAGATTTTTCCTGAATATTTTTTTTATTATTTCTACTTATTTGTTTTGAAATAATAAATGTGAAAAAGGACCGAAATCACGCATTTCGCTTCATTAATATGGATGTATTATAATAATATAAATAATATATAATTTTAAGCATTTCTACATATTGCAGGTCGTTTTTATTCGTAATGTAATAAAATATAGAAGATTTTTAACTATCCAGGCTTTTTAGTTATCTCAAATTAGAATAAAAATCTAGGATAGGTGTTAGAATGCTAGGTGAACATGTCACACAATTGTGTTACCATGGCAAAATCATAATTGCGTCATTGATGGTAGGAGGTAAGCAGATTAGGTGTACGAGTTAGAGTGATATCAACACGACACGGATAAAGGAAAGATTTTTAATATATTTTAGTTTTATTATTTTTCAAATTAGTCCAGAGCGTTCAAAATAAATGGTTGAATAAATAAGGATGTCTGGTCGTTTGACTACTTAATCGCTCTGGTCAAAGCGATAGTGGATTCAAACCATATCATGACGAGACATGCTTCAATATGTTTGTAAAACGGATCGTCGATTAATTAATAAAATAGATTTCATAGTCATCAATATAGATTTGCTCTTGCCTTAGTTTTGAGTTTTGAAAAATTGCCCTCTGCCTCCGCGGGTAAAGGTCGTCCTCCTGATGACGCTGGATAAGAATTCAACGAAGCGTCGAGAATCGCTTCTCGGAAAAACATGTTCGTATAAAATATCCGCAACCAGTTACAGTTAAATATGTCTAACGACCGTAATAACAACAACGTCAGAATGTGTCTCAAGAAGCACAAGAAATAAAATGGAAATACCTCTTTTAATACTTATTTCGCACCAGTCACCTGTGTACTTATTTATTGGGCTGTACTCAGCGAGCCTCACTGCCGAGCGGAATAGGTACAACTGATAAATTCTGGCCTAGCAATGTGAAAAAGTCTACAACACCAACGAGACCAACACCAAAGGCGGTGAGGTGAGTGTGGCTGGTCTCCAGTCTCAAGACCACAGACCAGAGCAGGACTGAACTGAGCGCGGAAGGAATTTATACTTTGATTCAGAATAATGAACGGAGCGGGCATTCTTGAAAAGCTTGTTTTTTATTAAATAAAAATAACTAGAATCTTGCAACAGTTAACCTTTGGTATGCTGGACTACCTCCGTAAATTGCCGCAGCGCGGATGCGCGTTCCTACGCCCGCGTGCATTTTTTCCGTTTATCTATTATAATATTACGGAATAAAGTTCAAAATTCCTTCGCGTGTATTCTTACTGAAGGTTCCCAACCAATCAGAACGGTCTAAAAAAGTTTAAATTCTTCTTAGAATGAACTAAAAGCAAGTCTTTAAATAAAATAACTATTTTGTATAACACCACTTTATTGAGTTTACACTAACTAGTTTCGACTCACGGGTGAGTCTTCTTCAGGGTGCAGTATTAACTAAACAAAATCAGAATTACAATCAAGAAAGCATTAAGGGAAGAAAGAGTCAGAATAAAAAATATTTACTTAATAAACTAGATTTATCGCATAGTCCAATTCTAGATATATTCTCCTTATACTGCACCCACCCATATCCGCTCTCTTTCACCCAACCCCCACCACAGTTGACATTCTGTCTCTTTCTTACCTTAATGCTTTCTTGATTGTTTATAATTCTGTTTTTGTTTAGTTAATACTGAATCCTGATGAAGTGAGTTGAAACTAGTTGGTGTAAACTCAATAAAGTGGTGTTATACAAAAACTTATTTTATTTAAAGATATTATGTCTCACCACAATGTGTTTGCTTCGTGTGAAAATTTAAAAGTAAATCATTTTTTCTATGATCGGTGCGAAAGGTGTGCGACGGTTTTTTATCGTTTATTGAAGTAATCGCTGATAAAGGTGTAAAATTTGTTGTTTATTCTGTATTTTTATTATTTTTCAATAGTTTGAAGCAAGGACTTTTTCAAAAATGACTTAAATCTTTGAATAAATTTACATAGCAGTTCTGTGTCCGTTGGTAGTGCGCGAGTTTTGTTTTCGGTTATTGATATCTTTTTATTTCACATTTATTGCGTATCACTTATCGCGTGAAAGACTTTTTTGAGTAGATTATGATTTTGGAAGGTTATCTTTTCACTAAATCTTGGTTCAATCTAAATTTGTGTTCAAATCACCTTGCCTCATTGAGCGCGGATCCGCGCTTGCAGTGATGCTCATTTTCAAATATGTTTTTCATTCAGTTTATTATATTGCATTGTTTTTGTACCTTCGGCTGTAAAATCTATCAAAATATGAAAAAAAACAAAACCTCAATGTAAGTTCAGTATTTTATTTTATAATCACACTGCCCTTGGGTAACACAATACTTATTATAGATAATTCGAAAGAAATTGTTATATTATACAGTGGTAATGTGATAAAAACAAGTACTTATAAAAACCTTAGTTACGCATCTTTAAGATTTTTTCATATATATTAGTGAAGTCTAACCACGAATTTTAACAAAAAAAAATCAAGTAAAAATAGCGCTTTCGTGTAGGTATTATTTAGTGCGGCACACAGCGTAAACAATATCTGCCGCACCGCGGCACACCAAAGGTTAAATAATTACCAATACCTACATGTATAAACGAAGAAAATTTCTGTATTACAACCAAAATTTTATTATTGTGTACACAAATACTGGTCGCCAATCTCGAAGACATTTCTGCCTTGGAGCTTCTGAACTGGAGACAGCTGGCACTAAGCCGGGATGAGAGGAAGACTCTCGAGGAGGCCAAGACCCACCAGGGGTCGTAGAGCCAAGAGTGATGACGATGATGACTGGTTACCAAGTTGATTCTATATTTGATTCAGTAGCCGTGAACGTCAAATTAATGTTTTGAATCATATATTTCTCCTTCTTACGCCCTGTACACTCAACGGGTGTTGGTTATCTACAGAAAATTGGTCTAATGTTCTCCTTCTTCCAGGGCCCCGACTTCCGGCAATCTTCCCCTGCATCATGAACTGCAACGTCTCCTACTTTTCTGGATGTCTCATCACACATGTCCGAGCTTTTCGGATTTTCATTGTTATAATAAGCTATCTATTTTTTCTCTGTTCATCTGAACCATAACACATTTAACAATATTTTTATGTGTATGTTCTGAGAACACAATAACCAGATTTTGTCCACAGGGATATTATTTCCGGCTGCGAAATCTGTGAATACTAACCATGTCGTGGGAAGGACTATAGATGTCTTTAGCATAGTCCATTCGAATACATGCAAGAAACTGATTTGGAAAATATATGCAAAATTCAAAAATTTGATGATGTGTGATGTGTTTTATTAATTGTTGGAAGAATATTTTTTCTTCTGAATGAAGGCTCGCACTTTGTGGTGACATTAATATTAAAATAAAACACAAATCTCTTTATTTACACCACTCATTTAATGTTAATACAGGTTTCAATTTTTTGATGACATTCTACAATTAACACCTCCCATCCGGGGATTTTACTACATGAGTAAATATTTGATAACAAAATAAAAACAGTAAACAAAATGTAATTGAAAAATTTGATAAAGAATTAACTTAATGCAAATAAGAAGACATACATGGTTACATATACATATAAAAAATACAATACATATACATATACTTGAGTACATACATACAAAAAATGAGTAAGTATAATACCTGTGATAGGTGAAATAAAAATATAGTTAGGATTGTCTTATAAATAAAATTGCATTAAAATTGTAGTTGGTATTGTCTAATGGAATATGTGACTTGTAGTGTAGGAATCTAAGAAATAATTTGTTTGTGATTGCAATATGAATTCAGGACGGCAGGGTGTAGAGCTTTTATTAGGGAATCTTTATATTGTGCTAAACTGGAATTGAAAATATCAGAGATATGCGCATAGGTATTGCCTAGCCTATGCATTCTGGGTACAAGAGAGTTAAAATGTGCGTTGGTTCTAGTGTTGTTACAATAAAATAGTGTAGGTATTCGTGTAGCTCTTTCAGGCGCATGCAACATAAGCAAACACAGAATATCAGGGGTGTCAAAATGCGAGTTCATAATTTTGTAGAGTAAAATCAAATCAAATAAAACTCTACTGCTGGATAGAGGCAATAATCCAGTAAACAATTGTAATCTTGTGTAGTTGATATTTTCAATTGGAATGTGAAGTCAATAGTTAATGTAATGTAAAGTGGAAAAAGTGGTGAAAACAAGGTGATTTGTGTTTTATTTAACGTGTGGTTGTGCTTACGGTGGAATGGGTGAATGTTGCATTTTGTAAAGTCAAGCCAGCTCATACAAGTCACAAGCCCTGGGCCACCCTATAATTATTTCACGCACGTTTCCCATACATAGCTTCATCTTGATTCACGACGTCCCCATTCGTAGCTTCTGTCCACTCATCTTATTTCGAGTATTCTGCTGTAGATCTACAGCCATGTATTCACTAGGGGACAAATTGTCCCTCAACAGCACGCGCGGCATAGAGTCTACGTGACGTTGCAACGTCGTGCACTGTTCCGCGACCTCGCGCACAACATAGCGCGGCATTTCTACGTGCCGTGGCAACGTTGCCATGCGCACGGTACCCGAGCGTACTCACTGCAACATTCCGCGGAGCGTCAGTACCACGTGGTATGTTTACAAGTGAATACGCATGCGCTGTATCTGTCAAGATGACAATGCGGGGAAACGAAATCGTTCTCGAACTCGTCGAGCTGTATCGATCGAAGATCGCATAGAATGTCCGTCCTTCTTTCTCTTTGCAGTAAATAATTTCGCATTCTCCTCTTTTTTCTCCTCTTACTTTTCGATAAACTCATTAACATAAACAGATACGCGGCTATCATCATAACCTCATAGGGCGATATATTTCCACGACGTCTGGAAAACAATAATTATTTGCAAAAAGGACCTTGTTTTTAATAATATTCAATTTACTACAGTAAAACGTCGTTTATTTGAAATTGCGACCCAAAAAAACATTTCGAATTGCGCGGAACCCGTTTTCGCCAAATGAGATACCGCAGCTGTCAACATAAGCTCATCGGGTGACATTTCCGCGACAAGATATGCGAGTCGCGGTGTGTACACGTCAAATGGCCGCGTCATTGTCCCCGAAACATGAGCGTAGATGTTGATGCGACATGCCGAGCGGAATGTTTCGCGATTTGTCCCCTAGTGAATACATGGCTTACATCTCATATGCTTCAAGTCGCCTTATCAATTCGTCAGTAAGCGAAAAAAGGTAAAAAAAAAGCGAAGGTAAAAAATATTGACAACACGTAGATCTGACCACTCGCATTCGTTACCAAAGGTCTTCGTCACAACAGGTGAGTTTTATTTTTGTCGCGACCGTAGATCCGAGAGGTGCGGACCCACACCTTTACAGTCATTTACACGTGCTGACGAGACGGACTGAATCCGAAATAATACTCAGCTGTGTTTAGTACAAAGTTTAGTTTATTTAATGTATAAAAATAATAAATATTTGAATTTCTTTAAAGAACATGGTTATTTGGTATTTTCTTGACTCGCAATGAATAAATCCTACTTAGATATATTTTTTCAAAATGTTTGTTGTAACGGTACTCGTAAGAATTTTTTTAGCGGGTTTTACGATAGTCGCAAATGATGTGTACCTATCTAACGTCTTTTCCCAGTGACGCTTCGTTCCTTTCTTGCTAACGAGTACGAGAAAGAAATAAATCACGTAAATCAAATAAAACTCGTAAATAAAGAAATCTGCGGCTCGAGCGAGCAGTTTGGATTCATATACTCCCAGAAGGAACCTTAAAAGCGTGTGAAAAACCCAAAAAATAGTTTCGAGCCTAAAACATAGGTAGGTACTAGGTACTATTAAACATACATTTGAATATATATCTCATAAAACATCCTCGTGTGACAAAAGAAGAGGTGATTTTATTTATATTTTTCCTTAACAGGTATTATTACTCGTTTTATTTAGGATAAAATTCTTTTACAGCAATTTTTTTTTGTCAGAAACGATAAAATATATGTGGAGCAAAAAGGCAGCAATTTGCAAAAAATAAAAATTTAATATTTTAAGCGCGGTCACCGAAGATTACTAATTCAAATGTACCGAATTCCAGATTTTATGGATCTATTCCTTCCAAAGTCGTGTTGGCCGGTAGATTCCTGCCTATGTTGCGAGTCTAAAATCAAGCAACCATGACCTAATATCAATAGTTATGGAGAAATGCAATATCGAAATTTGCATTTTTTTTCGATGTTTCTGATTTATTTTTTGCAAAAAGTTGAACTATCATTACAGTCAGTTATGTAGATTATGAAAAATTTATTCGCTTTAATAAAAGTCGGATAAAATGATGAAAACCTTGCTAAAATTGAAAAAGGTTTTTGTTACAAGGTTTTTAGTCGTTATGGCTACATATCTACTTACATTAAATTTTTCTTAATACGTGAATTGTGTTCCTTTATGTCTCTTCCTAAATTTCATTTCAAAACTGAAAAGTACAAATAAATAAATCTCTTCAGTTGAGAAAATGTGTTTTATTTTTAAGATCAATTTTTTTGTTTTGCGGTCTGGTCAACTGGAAGTTAGCTAAGGTATAAAACTGGCTTACCAGTCTTACCAGTCAATATATACAAGTCTTAACTTGTATATTTTGCTGTCAAGGTACGTCATTGTTATAGCTAACAATTTGCTCGATGGATGAGATAATTAAAACATCGATATTGCCGATGTTTTTTAACATAGATGTTTGGTACGGGGGCATCGATGTTTTCAAGAACGACGTTGCATCCCTAGGTGTGTGGCGACGTAACGGCGATGTCGAACATTCGCAGAGGGCCAGGAAGCTGCGCGCGGCCAAGAGCCGGAAGGTGGCTGCCAACTTAAAAATACGCCGCCCCCGGCCGCGCCGCAAATAGCCCCCCTGGCGCTCCTACACACGCTCACTAGTGGCCTTCTTTAGCCCTCGCTTGTTAGTGGCATGTAGGGAATCAATCTCGAATCGGGATTGATCGCATTTTTTATGTTATGTTTAATTGTATATGTCTACATAGCTTTTCGTAAGTACTTAAAGCTTATGTTCGTGCCATATTCAAATAATGAAAATAGCTTTGAATAATATTTGCCGTATTTTATCAACCTAACGTAGTAATAAAAACTACTACTACTTGGTAGTTTTTACTCTACTACATTGACTGATTGATGCTTGGAAAAACGCCTATAAAAACTTTAATGCAATGATTAATAATGAACATTTTATTAAAATTGCTGATATAAAAATGCGAAGCATTGTCGTTAATTACTATTCAGCTCTATAAACAAAAAAAAACACAAAAGTATTCGGGATCCCGATCCGTAGGGATCCCTCGAGAATGGAAATTCTAATCTCGAGGGATCCCGAAAGGGCAATCCCGACTCGGAATTGCATTCCCTAGTGGCATGTGTGTACGCGCATTTCTAGTAATCAGCATGCTCATTAGTGGTACGCTCAAAAATCAACCGCCAGTTGATTTATGAGAGAGCTAATGTCATTCACCGTAAGAAGGGTTATATTTTGAGCATGTGTGAACAGGCTTGGTTATAAGCGTGATAATGTCAATCCCGACTAGTATCGATTATCAATGCGGTGTTCTCAGTCCGCGACAGATGAAACAAATATGGCGCGTTGGGGATATGACAAAACATTACTTATTATAGGAATTACGAATGTCCGTGGAATACTCGGTCACCGCTATGTAAAAATAATATAGCAAGAAATAGTGTTTATGAAACTTTATTAAAAGACATGAATGATTCAAATCTTACAATAAAAATTATAAAAACTAAAATCAAAAATGTGCGGATGGAAACTCGGGAACTATTTTGATTTATTGGTTCACTTGAATTTTTTGTTTCAGTTTGCAGTTTCCATTTTGAACAAGAGCGTCTCTAATCTATGACAAGAGCATTCCAGTAATAAGCGTGTGTGTTTGATTAAACCCAGGAACTGTTTTGATTTATTGAATTTTCTATTTCAGTTTGCAAAGTTTCAATTTTGAACCAGAGTTCATCTCTATTCTATACAAGATGATCCCACTAATAAGCATGTGCGTTTGATTGTTAGCTTTGAGCATGCTCACTTATGAGCAAGTGTGTACAGTTATTAGGGCATGTTAGTAATGAGCGTGCTCAAAATAAGCACGTGTATCTGTACTTTAACTCCACTCCTGATCAGCTCGCAACCCTAGTCTTAGATTGCGGCCTGAATTCAAAATCAATACTTAGAGAGAGAAATCAATCTCAAGACACAAGAGTTAGTCGCTTTTTGGAGAGGTACAACGATATAATAAATTTATGTATTAATATATGTACTAAAAAATAAAAATAAAAATACTAGAAAAAAATGTAATAATGCTGTATGTAATTAAATAATTAAAAAATACTTAGACGATTTAAAGGTTAAGGTACGCCTTAAAAGTGTTATTTTGTACTGAAAAGTATTGATTGAATGAATTCGGGCCTACGAGAAGACAATAAAATTTCATTTCTGACTTAATAATGCAGAAATGTAGAAAACGCTACTAACTGCCTGGTCAAAAAATGTCACTATTATTAATTAATTTAAAAAAATTGTATTGTCCACTTGGAGGAACTCTACATCTCCCGGTTTTGATACCACTGTATATTCGTCAGGATGGACGCACACTAACTATCCATTATTTATTCTAGCAAACAAATCAAGTGCATAACCCATCAAAACTAATGGATAGTTAGTATGCGTCCGTCCTGACCAAGACACAGCGGTATCGAAACCGGTAGACTTACAGTTACTCCAAGCGGTCAATACAAAGTTTTTAAATGAATTAATAATTATGTCCAACTACAAAATTAACGCTATATATAACTATAAACGAACTGTACAAAATTTGAAGACAGAAAATATTCTTGATTAATTCATACTAACTGACTTACTTACCGTCAAGCCGTTTCCCAGACAGAGAAGAGAGGATAGAACGCCACACTCCCCTGTCCTGTCACATAACTCTCGCCTCATCCACGTTCATACATCGTCGCATACAAGCGCGACTATTCAGACCCCTAACAGGCCCATCCTCCAGTACCTGATTAATCTAGTCATGCCAATCTCTTTCTGGCGCCGTCAATAGGTACTTCCGTCATATATTTTTTCCACGTTTATTCGCTCAAAATGCCCTAACCACCACAGCGAACCTTTTTTCATTCTATCGACAGTGCTAAGATCAGCTGTACATTATTTCTTGACATCTTCATTCTTTACTCTATCATAAATATTATATCTATCATAATTCAATTCAATTCTAATTTCAATTCAATTCAATTTATTTCATGATAATATGTACATGACAAACAAAATGTTTAAGGCATACATATTAGGAAGTAAATATCAAAAATGAAAATATTTAATAAATTAAAAATAACATAAAATCTGGTCAAAGGTGTAGGAGAATCCCGCTTCGGAAAACCCCCTCAGACACATGGAATATATCAATACCCAAAGCGATTTTGTTCAGCATAGCTGTGGCTCTTCCAACAGGCATAACCGTCGGCAGGCTGGTCCTGTATATTGAAATGTGAAACAATCTATGCTGACGATGTCTAGTGTAATTATCAGGAACATACAAACCAATGCTCTGCATAATTTGAGGATTATCGATCATATTCATAATATTATGTGATATTTCGAGACAATGCTATTTTTAGTTGAGGTAGTCTCAAATTTTAATAAATATTTAATCTCTTTAAATAAAATACCTTTTTGTTTAACACCACTTTATTGAGTTAAAACCAACTAGTTTCGACTCACAACTGAGTCTTCATCAGGGTTCAGATATTAACTAAATAAAAACAGAATTACGAACAATTAAGGAAGCATTAAGGGAAGAAAGAGACAGAACGTCAACTGTGGTGGGGGTTGAGTGAAAGAGAGCGGGTGTGGGTGGGTGTAGTTAATTGGAAGGGGAATATATCTATAATTGGACTACGCGATAAATCTAGTTGCTTATTTAGTAAATATTTTTTATTTGTTTTTAAAGATTTTTTATTTCTAAAGCTTCTAAATTATTGAGACGAATACCTATGTCATTTCTATGAAGTACATCTACACCCGAAGATTGGTCAAATGCGTGGTTTTTTTCTATTAAATGAATTGCAAATTCTGAATAGCCTACACTATTTAAACATCTTTTATGTTCAATGACTCTTGTATTTATATTTCTAACTGTTTTTCCTATGTAAAATGCAGGGCAATCGTTGCACCTGAGTTTATAAATCCCTGAATAGCTTAGTTTATGTTCTTTATCTTTAGAGTTTATTAAAAGTCTACCTAAGTTGTTATTTGTATAAAAAGCGGCTTTAATTTCGGGTGGAAATTTTAAAACGCTCAATGATGACAGATTATTAATAAATAAAATTCGACGCCAGCCGTGGTTTTGATTAGTTAAAACGATATTATTGACAGGACCATTATTATAAATAAATTTTTTGGTATTAATTAGACGTAATTTTTTCGCGAGGATTCTATCAATTAGTGTGCTTTCATAACCGTTATTTTTTGCAATAGATTTAATTACCGCTAGTTCTTCGTTAAAATTAACATTAGAAAGAGGAACAGTGACAAGTCTATGGATCATTGAATGGAACGCTGAATGTTTGTGGGAGATCGGGTGGTTGGAGCTATTGTGAATTACTGTATCCGTAAAGCTATTCAGGGATTTATAAACTCAGGTGCAACGATTGCCCTGCATTTTACATAGGAAAAACAGTTAGAAATATAAATACAAGAGTCATTGAACATAAAAGATGTTTAAATAGTGTAGGCTATTCAGAATTTGCAATTCATTTAATAGAAAAAAACCACGCATTTGACCAATCTTCGGGTGTAGATGTACTTCATAGAAATGACATAGGTATTCGTCTCAATAATTTAGAAGCTTTAGAAATAAAAAAATCTTTAAAAACAAATAAAAAATATTTACTAAATAAGCAACTAGATTTATCGCGTAGTCCAATTATAGATATATTCCCCTTCCAATTAACTACACCCACCCACACCCACTCTCTTTCACTCAACCCCCACCACAGTTGACGTTCTGTCTCTTTCTTCCCTTAATGCTTTCTTAATTGTTCGTAATTCTGTTTTTATTTAGTTAATATCTGAACCCTGATGAAGACTCAGTTGTGAGTCGAAACTAGTTGGTTTTAACTCAATAAAGTGGTGTTAAACAAAAAGTTATTTTATTTAAAGATATTATGTCTCACCACAATGTGTTTGCTTCGTGTGAAAAAATATTTAATCCAACAATCGAAAGAAGGTCTTTCTGTTTAAAATGAATTGAAGAGATACTGCAGTTGCTAACAAAAGTAGGATACCAGGACATTAAATAATATAAACCTTGTCACCTGAACGTGAGTTTAAAAATCTTTCGTATTTTTTTCACTACTTGAGTTTTGTGAGAAACAGAATCTTTCTTCGACAGGTGAAACATCAAACTATATTATCATGTATCACGTATAAATAATAAGGTTTATTACAGGGCCTAGCAGTAAGCTATCGGCGATAGCCGATTGCCTTCCAGCTAGTTTATTATTAACACCCTACAAGGCTTTTACAACAGATAGGTAAATTGTAGGTACATTATATTATAGGAATTTATAGTTTAAAGAAAAAAAATAACATGCAAACATAATAATGACATAAAGTGGAAAGAAAATACTTAAAATACAGATACAAATAGATAAATATAATAGATAAATATAATATAAAGTAAAAAGCAAGTATATAAAAATCAGAAGCATAAGAAAAACATAATATAATAGAAATTCAAAAACAAAAAAAAGTAATAATGTAGAGTGAAAATATCTTTAAATATAAAAAATATTAAAAAAAACAAGCTAAGAAAGTCATAATATAATAAAAAATATACATACAAATACAAATCACTTATTTATGTCCAATTCCACAATACTAGCAATCTTTCAATACGCCTTTTAATATATGTTTGAATAATATACAGTTATTGGCAAAGACGTCCAGTTGCTCGTATCTGTTTGCTAGTCTAGGAAGCCTTTGCAGTGGGGAATTAAAGAAGTAGTTAGTAGCTGCAGTTTCCAAGGTAAAACCGGCATGACTTTTAGTTATGCGAGACGGAACACGAAATGGACGTCTGATACTCTCGAAACTCGAATGGTAAATTACAATTAAACTAAAGCAGAGATTACCTACCATTTTAATTATGCTCATTATTTTGTTTGCAGAGCGCCCAAAATAGTTGAATTGTGAACTTCTCTAATGATTGCCTTAGCCAGTTTCAATACTTTACGAATACTTTTTAAAGTATTCGAATAACGAATACTTAAAAACAGGCGAATATATTCGAGTTTCGAATATTCGTATTGGAGGCTCTATTCAGGACCTCTTTTGCTGATGCTTGAAGTGTGAAATGCAGGACCTGGTATTATTCTAGATTTCTCATGATGGACAAAGTATTGCGATTTCCGGACTTTCATTGTTTTATGGATTTCTTTTTCCTTTCTCACCCTGCCAATCCAGCTAATTTTTAGAAGTTGTCTGCAGCCTAAATGAATAATTTGAACGATTTCAAGCTGCGAAGTGATCACATTAAAATAACTCATTCTATCGGCAAGACAATGTTCTGGCTTCGATTCCCAGTGGTCCCTTGTATTTTTTTAAGGTAGATGCATTTTTTTTTGTATTTTAATATCATCTAATTTGTTTTAATTATAATATTAGTTTAACCGGATCGTAGGAATACGTATTCCCAGTAAATATTTTTGTTCAAAAATACCCCAGGAAGCATGTCGTCTGTCGGCATTTCTTGGCAACACGATACAGCAAAAAGTGCATTGTTGACTCCCATATCATAAATTCTCGGTGTTTACATGTGCGGGCGCGCACGACGACTTGACAGGAACGAAAATACACTTATCCAAGATGTTCTGGAACATCTTTTTAAAATAATTTTCTCTTGATAGGTTCAAAGCATGGTTAGCAACATTGACGTATTATAAATAGACACGTTATTCCCATACTATCCTGATTCCAAAAAATCTGGTAAATTGAAGTCACGGTGACTAAAATGACATACTCATTCTTAAAATAGTGTACGATACTCTGTCCGTTCAACAACGAATGCAAGGAAGGCAATTACCTTATTTTGGCTCGCCACGATTTCCCGCTTGTAACGTATCTACAGTTTATTATACAATGGGACTAGGTACCTCTCTGGCGGCCAGGGTCTTTTTGACTGAAAATTATCTTTCCGCTGGATTTTAGTTTTATTAAATATTTAGTTTTTTTATATCATATTTTTTTCTTTGCTTTGGTCGAAATACTAATTTTGCAAATAAAGTTTATAAAATAAGTTTATACCAGAGAAGCGTTTGTACAATATCTACAATAGATATACTCTTGCGGATAATAGAAAATAAATTACTCAGTTTTTATTTAAATGAATGTGGCTCAATGTTGTTCTGGTGGATAGATAGCGCTGTATTGTGACTGCGGTGTTGGATCTCCAAAACCCCAAACAGAGGCCGCTAAGAAGAAGATGTCATAAATTGATTCTCCAAACAAAAACGACCAAAAAAGGCCCACTGCACGGAGTAACCTAACTGCATTGATGTACCAAAAACCGCTGAAGATGCCGAAAAACGCAATCGTATTTGTATGGCCTCGAAAAAGACCTCCTACTCTCTCTATCTACTCTGTACAACTGAAAGGTGTTAAGGGTGCATTACTTCACAAGAAACCAGAACTGGTTAACTGGAAGAGGGCGTTATTCTTACAGGAAAAGACCTCATGAGAAATCAGTGCGTTAGGATGAGAAATTCTACCTCACCTCCCATATTCTCCGTATATTTCTACAACTGATCGATTTCTCAACTTTTCTTGGCGCTAGACAATCTCATGTGAAATACACAGATAACTTAGATAGACAATGCAACGTATATGAGTTTTTCTTCTAAAAATATGTTTTATAAAAACGGAATTCGCCAACACGCCAAAAGTCACGTTGGGAAAGGTAATTAAATTTGACTCTTTTGATGAATACAATTTTTTCTTAATATTAGAGCACCATCTACTTGCTCGAATGATTTATGGTGTCATAGAAAGGCGCTATCTGGCCTCCTTTGAACATTGTTTGTATCAGAAACAGAAAACGGTTAAAAGGGGAAACACCTGTTCTATTTTCTTACCTTTTTGTGACTCGTTTTGTGACTATCTGTGACCCTGGCATTTCACGAGCACAAAGAGGCGGTCAGTAGTAATTGGTAATGCATTGAGAATGCTAGAATTTGTTCTGCGTAATGCCAGGGTTTTTGAAAATTCCCGTGTGCTGAGAACTCTTCACAACTCCTTGGTGCGAAGTAGACTCGAGAGTGGCTCGATGATTTGGGGGCCACATGATTTTAAGTACTCTCTCATGGTAGAGAAAGTACAAAAGAACTTAATGAGATGATTCTACATGAGAGAGTACAAGCATTATCCTTGGCTTTATCCAACCGACTTTCTTCAGGGTAGGTATGGCTACAATAGGTTAGAGGCTGGAAGGAATGTGTATTTGATTACGCATTTTTATCGATTGTTGCGCGGTGTGATCGATAATCCTGAAATTATACAGAGCATTGGTTTGTATATTTCTGATCATTACCTTAGACACCGCGATGATATGCCTATTGGAAGAGCTATCGCAATGCTGAAAATTATCACTTTGGATATTGATCTGTTCCATATCTCTGAGAGAATTTTCCTAAGCAGGATTCTCCTACATCTTTGATATAAATTATTTCAGAAATGTATGATAATAAAAATGTTATTACATTTACAAATTAAATATATGTTGTGTAGTTTGGAATGTTTTGCTTGTAAACTGTTGTATACTTTCAATTGAATTGATCAGGACCGTTGAACGATCGAACTGTGAATTCATTTTGTGTGAAAATTTATTTATTTTTTATTTATTTATTATGGGCTTATGGGCTTTTACAAAATATACAAAATATAAAATAAAAAAATCACATAAAACAGATGTACAGTTAGAAAGATTCAAGTATATATAATAGATTTGTGAAAATTTAGATTGCTGTTAAAAAGATTCAAGTACATATAATAGATTTGTGTAAATTTAGATTGCAGTTAAAAAGATTCAAGTACATGTAATAGATTTGTGTAAATTAAAAAGAGAAGTTTAAACAGTAAGAAGAAAAAAAGATATCCATTATCATGTAGTTGAGATGTAAAGAAATGTTTCAATATAGTCCTATATTGAAACATTTCTTACAGTTATACTATCAGCAAAAATCCACTTCCGCATGTTCATTCTCTAATGAGTATAGTCAGGGGATTACAGAGTTTGCCAGTGCATTAGTTCTGACATTTCCTCTGTAATAGAATAATGTGCTGTGTCTCGATGACCTCGATGGTGCATATAAGTCGATCAGACTAACAATCTGGGGGCAATCAATCGTGTTATTTATGATCCTATACAGAAATATTAGGTACGTGACAAAGAGAAGTCCTCACAACACTTCTCTTCTGACGAATAGTAGCGACTGAAACTAGATCTGTTTGAGGACCAAACTTTAGTTTTTAATACACAAAAAGTAGCTTTTTCGGTTAACCATTATTACAATTCTAAACCCTACTAGAATATGACATTTTGGCAGGGTGAGAAGAATCTCATCGCGGTTAATTTATCCTAGGATTGCATCTAACGGCCGCATTTCTCCCAAACGATTACATCGGCAGTAAATCAAGCGTGCTCCTCAGAATGTGGGTCACGCCGGGCGATACTGGTGGCGGGGCGGCACTGCCAAGGAACTCGACACCGCGATAACACCGTCTCGGAGGCGAGGAGCTGTTCCGACAGGCGTCAGGTGGATACTGGCTGCAACTTGCAACCAGATAAACTCCTACGCCTAAACGCGGCCCGGGTGAACAAAGCCGCGGTAATATCGTAGCGGAGCCTTGGAATGAAGTATCTTCTGACATCTACGAATAGATATCATTTTAGTCATTTAATTGGATTAAAAAACATTAACTACGTTTCTGCTACACGAGTTTAAACATTTTTTAAATTAAGGATAAATTAAAGAAGTCTCACGGAGACGAAGCTATTTATATATGAGAAAATTGGATGGAAGTCTCTCATACGTATGAGCTGGGTTAAGTGATCACTCTACACAATGCAACGTTCACCAATTCCACCGTAAGACATCCACACATTATCAAATTTTTAAAAGTTCTATATATAGTTCGAATCAAGAGCATTTCATATATATATTGCAATTAGAGACTAGAGTCTCTAGAGACATCTATTGTTACTTTTGCAACTGGTACCGATACCTTTATATTTTTGTTTTTCAAGCGCAAAATTTTGTTTCTCAATTTTTTAACATTAAAGATTTACAGACAGCCTCCAAGCGGGTTGTCCCTTCTCTCGCCCGGATAACAACAATGTTCGCGTGTGACGTAAGTCATTATAACCGCCAACATTACGACCTGTACGAGCAAAAATCACAGGTTAAAAAAATGTTGGAATTTTATTTAGTATTCTTTTATGAACCTTTAGATTAGGCCGATCACCGAAGGCGCGAAGCACAAACTAGGTGGGTGAGAAGTAGGGATGGGTCGTCGACGTATTTACCGTCGACGAAACGAGACCGTCCACGTCCATCCATCGACGAGACGATCAACTAGTTGAATTCGTCAACTAGTTGACGCGTCAACTTCGTTACGCGGACGTCGCGGACGTTCTATCTAAACATCGGGACGATGGTCAACTGTCTACGGTTCAACGCGACGCTTCTCGACGGCTCAACCGTTGGCTATTTTTATGACGTTAATTTTTATAATTTAAAGAAGTTCGAAGAAATATAGTTTCGGGGAAAGTAAAACCGCTACCTGTGCTTATATGTAAAAAGAAATATTTTATTATTTATTTGTTTACGCACATTACAGGCTTTTACATATTGTTTTATATACTTCTTTCTATATATAAAAAAGAAAGAAGTAGGTGTACACAACAATATCAGGTGTAAGCAGTAAAATATTAGTTCAATAAAAAATAAAATAATTAAACAGAATTGTTTTATTTTATACAGCGTAAAATTGGGAATTCACCGAATCGTCGCACGTGACATCACAAAAAATCAAGTAAAAAATAATAGATAATAGCTTATTAAGCCTATCTCGCCATACGCATGTATTCAAATTTCAAATCTCTAGTCATAGTTCGTGTACACAGATCTGCACTCTATGGTAGTGTACTTTAGAGTTGAAATGAAATTACCCGTCGAGCCGTCTATGACGTCTATGGCATCTACAAGTCGACAGCGAGAGATGAGAGAGAAATAAACGGAGACGTTTTGTCTTGCTCTCGCTCGTTGCTTTGCATTGCGTTTAAATCGTCCACCGACCACGGCGTCCGCTGTCCACCGTCTACGAATTCAACTAGTCCATGCGTCGATGCAACGTCAACGGTTGATTTCAACTAGTCCGTCCATTCAACGCCCATCCCTAGTGAGAAGCGAGAGTCCCACACGACGCAGCGCGCGACAAGAGCTGGCGCTGTGCATCGGTCGTCTGGGACGCTCACTCGGTTGACTGCGATGCATGATGCACGCCACTTCGAGGCCAGCAAATAGTCAAGTAAAACTTTCAACTGTAAATTAAATAACGTCTTACCCAGAGTTTAGTCACTGTTTAGTCGAAAATAAGAACAAATTTGTGGCTAGCGCTTTCTTTGAAGGAAACTTTAAGCTCAGTTAATACAATCGGTGATCTCGGGCTCATCTGCCGTATAATTGCGCCCTTGGAACTTGGAACGGATGATATCATCTGACATTTTGGTCAATATTGCCATTTTTGTATCAAAATAATACTTTTTATATTTTTAATGATAAGACATTTCTATTGTAAAGTTAAAAATAAACACATTTTTATATTTTTTTCTTCAATTTTTTGCATGTTTTACTTGTATCTAAAGGTTGCTTCTAAAATTGGATTATTTTGAAATATCAAAAAAAGTGAAGTATATAAAAATAATCAATTAAATTTATCCATCATTCATATTTTAAAACCGATAAATTTTAGTTGTTTGATCAGGAGTAAGAGTTAAGAAAAATCTATGCTTTTTGCTTAACTATCACTCTAAATACTGATCAAACAATCGGCCTTTAGAATAATTTCCTATTTTGTAATTTTCCCGTATCCTCAATCAGGTAGGTACTAGGATACATGATAATGATAATACATGATAATTTTATATTAATTTTTATTAGCCTTTTGAAAAATCAAGGTAAATGATATCGTTTGCAAAATCGTATGGTTTTCATAAATAATCTTATTTGATTAAAAACACAGTTAATTATAAATTAAATTTATGAACGGTCCACAATATTTTTACATAAATATTTAAAATATACATTTTATAAGGCCAGGCCAGCTCTTGATTCTAAGGGAGAGAGACACAACGTCCTAAGGGGGGGGGGGGTAAGGTTTTTAATTTCATCTTTTGCCTTTTATTTTTAATTTTTCAAACGGATGTATAACGTCGCGAGAAGTGTGAATGTATAGCATCAAAAGTGTGCAAAATGGAACCACGCGATTTATATATCGCAAACGAATGAGCAAGAAGATAATTATGTCCACCGGTGAGGTAGATTTGTTTTGTTTATCAAACATCAAATTGAGCTGTCAATACTGACGTATTATGAATAATTTAGAATCGTTAATGTCGCAAATGTTTCATAATTTTAAATTAATTTCATTCTCAATACAAGATGGCCCAAAAGTAGGTATATAGCAGCGATGTGCAGCCAGTTTGAAAAAAGACGTAATTTATTAGAATTAATACGAAATAAAATATATATCTCGTAATAAAAATAAAATAAAAATATAAAAATATATATAAAATAAAATAAATAATTACTTAATATAATTATATTCCGTTAAAATTAAAAATCAATTAAATTTTGGCAGCCCTCGTAGCGCATTGGGTATGTATGACACTGGCTTCCCACACCGAGGGTTCCGGGTTCGATTCCCGGTGACGTCACAATTTTAATCGATGTAATTTACTCGAGCCTGGGTGTTTTGTGATGTATTTCGCTTCTGTAATTGGGTTTCCTGGCCTGTTGAAGCGTAAAAAAATAATTAATTTCGATTTATTTTTTCAAATATATATATATATATATATATACATATATATAATTATGTGCAACTCATGCTTCAATGTCGTGACTGCACGCGCCTTCTGTATACGGGTCTATTCTCATTGGTTTGCACTATCATAATAATCATATCTTGACAGCTATTATATAACGTTGTACCTACAATTCGACAATTTTGATGTGATGGTAATTATAGAAAATAAATAACAATATGATTTTAAAAGTTGGTGTAAATCAGTTTGTTTCATATAAAGCTACTAATTTCTTCCACTTTAAAAATACTGACATTTTATAGACGTCTTGAAATTTCTCATAGGAACTTTACGAAATTAATACATCTCATCTATTTAATCTAAGGATAAAATAATGATGATTTATCTTAAGAATATAGGGAACTTATTCGAAGACTGCTGTGACATTTGCCAATAAAATGATTTTATTGGCAAATGTCAAAGATTCACAGTTAAAATTGTCATCATCAATCCGTATAATCCAAATTGAAATAACCGGTCCTTAGACACCAAATAGCTTGTACGTATTCTTATATCCAAATCCTTATATTCTGTTACTGCTCCCTTAGTATTTAAATTGTATGGACGTGCCTGCAAATAACGTCTAGGAAAGTGTATTATGTGTTGCGTGTTCCGTCTCGCATAACTAGAAGTCATGCAAGTTTTGCCGTGGAAACTGCAGCTACTAACTATTTCAATTCCCTACTGCAAAGGCTTCCTAGACTAGCAAACAGACTCGAGCAACTGGACGTCTTTGCCAATAAATGTATATTATTCAAACATATATTAAAAGGTGTATTGAAAGATTACTAGTATTTGTCGAATTGGACTTAAATAATTGATTTGTATGTATATTTTTTATTATATTATGACTTTAAAAGCTTGTGCTGTATCTTTTCACTCTACATTATTACTTTTTTTTGTTTTTAAATTTCTATTATATTATTTTTTTCTTATGCTTCTGCTTTTTATATACTTGCTTTTCACTTTATATTATATTTATCTATATATATTTATACCTGTATTTAAAGTATTTTCTTTCCACTTTATGTCATTATTATGTTTACATGTTATTTTTTTTCTTTAAACTATATATTCTGTTAATGTACACTCTACCTATCTGTTGTAAAAGCCCTATAGGGCGTAAATAAATAAATAAATAAATGTGTCTAACTTTAATATCATTTTGTAATTAAAACTAGTCAAATTAAAAATTTAAAAAGCTCATAATTATTACTGTCTATAATCCCTGGTTTCTAGGGGTCTAGAGACTCCTACATTATACTCGATTTTGCGCCAATTATTATCTTCTATCTTAAAAGGTGACTTTATTCTCCCATTGCGATAAACACTGCAATTGGAATATTTCAAATGTGCCAATTCATCTTCCACAATCTCAATGTTTTAATTTTTACGCAGGTACCAATATTATTACTTCAGTTGAATGGCAACAAATAGTAGAACCAGCTCCTTTCTCCCGCTACCGCTCAAATTGAATAATCCAATTATATTTACGATGTACAGATTATTCATGATGATAATTTAATTGGGTGAAAAAATACTACGCCACCTCTACGTGCTTAAATATAATACATATTAAATATAATATTACTAGCTGTAACCCGTTAAAAATGACGCATTTTTATCATATATATATATGTGTTATTTATATTTTTCATTTATTTATGGAAGCGAGTCCCGTAATATTTATTAAGAAATAAATAAATGAAATTAAGAGAAACACACAAATATCAAATAATAAAACTGAAAAATTAAATGCTGGAACCTGGATTCGAACCACGGACCTTTGTCTTACGCGGACAACGTGATACCAATTTCACTATCCCAGCCACTTAATAAGTCGTCAATATTTTATAGTTATATGTTTCTCTTTGAATTATTAATTCACTTATTTATATTATTCCATTTTTATTAGGAGAGTAATCGATTGTTAAGAGAATATCAAACGAAGCTTTGACGTCTTCCCGCTAGTCGATTTCCGAATAATGGAAGTATTCTTTGCTAAACTGCAAATTAAGTATTTTAATCTCTTGTATAGTCTTATTGATAAATTTAGAGATGGATATTATTAAACAGAGAATTATGTTTTTTTTTGCTTCTTATATCTCATTATTATTTAAGCCATCTGGTAGCGTAAGTGACGGACATTGTTACATGGATAATTACATATTTGTATTAATGGTCTTTTTATAATAGGTCTTTTTATATAAGCTTGAAATTGAGTTAGTGTGGGTACGATGTGTGTAATACGCGCATTGTTTCGTTGTATTAAGTTTACGGATACGAGAGGAGCGTATCCGTAAACTTAACACACCGAAACAATGGGCGTATTACGCACTGTACCCACACTAACCCAATTGCAAGCTTATTTAAAAAGTCCTATACCGACGAAATATGCGATATAGAAATGGATGCGCTTATTAGTTGTAAACTGAAATATTAAAAAAATCTAATTATTACAAAAATCTAATTTAGAGTATTTTATCAAAAAGCGAAAGTCAATGTTTTATTTTATTTAATAACAATTTTGAAATCATACTAATTTAGAAAACGGAATGAGATCAGCTATTGGATATAAGGTTACGAACGGACAATCGAAATTTTAGTTATTTTTGGGATAGGGATATTTTACCCCTTACGTTTCGAGAGTAACAGAATCTTCCATCCACAGGTGAAGTATTGACTGACAAAGTGAGTGTAGCTCATTTTGTCAGTTAAATACTAATTTGCAATCAATTCATTATTTGCATTTCCACCTAATCCGTGGAAAACTTCTATATTTGTAAGTAAACAGTTTAATACTTCACTTGTGGATGAGAATATCTGTTACTCTCGAAACTTGAATAGTCAAATATAATATTATATTTAAGCTCACGAAGAGGTAGACATCTTTCCATTTAAGAAAGACAATCGAATTAGTATGTGTAATCCGTGCGTACGAGGCAAATGGTTTTTTTATACCCGTAAACACCAACACAACGAAACAATATGTCTCGTACGCACGGCTGACACATACTAATTCGATTGTCTTTCTTAAATGGAAAGAGCTATAACAACGTTTGTTTTTCACCCAAATGAATGATCGTTAATTTGATTATATTGAAAACTTTTCGTCTCTGGCGGCCAGTACCGGAAAGAATTTGATGTGTTAACATCTTTCCTCTCGCTTTCCTGCAATATGTGGCAGCGATTTCCTGAAAATGGACGGAAAATGCGTAACAGGAAATAAGACGCCGGGGAAGCGCGCGCAATTTCATTCAACCAAAGAGCGCGCGCGCGATTTCCGCACGCGGAAAAAATATCGTTATACAAATCAATGTCCAGCAAGTGCCATCACAGCGAAGACGTGCACTTCTAACAGCCAAGGCTTCTGATTTTGTATATATGCCACGCGACTGGTGTCAAGCGCGTGGACGTTGTAACTTTGATATATTTTGGCTTAGGTACATCTTCGAAACTATCCAATGAATACTTAATTTTTTTTTTAAATTAATGTTAACAATAACAACCCTTAATGATTTACATTCTCAAATTTTATGTAATTTATGTGATTATTTTTAGATATTTATTCAAAGTTTTCATACAATATGTATCTATGAAAATAAATAAAAACATATAATTGACCAAACACATTTCTACACAAAATTTGTACCTACCTACTGCGGTAAAATTCAATAATAAATAAATAAATGCACACACATTTTCTTTACTTGTATTTACTAATTAATAAATATATAGGTATTAGTTTTTTTTAAATTTTGATGGAAATTTCTGTCGCTGCTCAGCTGATACGTTTAATCATGAGATGTCAAATGTTACACATCACACGAATCGCTCGTTTTTTGTACTTAATCACGTCACTGCAAGGTTGAAAACCGGCGGCCCCGCGGAGAGTGGTAAAGTATGACAGCGTCAGCAATCGAGGAAAGTGTTGTGTCGGGCCGTCGATCAGTTTAGGACATTGACGCGGTAATGTATTCACCTCCGCCCGCGGGGAGTGCGAACGGCAACCTTTGACTCTTGCGGCCCCACTGGCGCCTAAACTCGCCGTCTCCAAAACCAAAACTTCACGGTCCCGCGGGTTATGTAACAGTTCCGGCTGAAAAAAGTATTTCTCGATATAATTGAATGTTTTGATTGACGCTTGAATAAGTATTAAATAAAATATTACATATAAAAGTTTCGAAAATTGTACCATACATTTTGAATGTCAGTCACTATTTTAACAACCATAGAAAAAGTATACTGGTGAAAAAGAGCACGTCATAAAGGAAAAAAAAATTACGAAGTTTAAATTTGTCAAGGCAAGGCAGTCGTGGGGGCGTTCCATAGGTTTGTGCCCCCGAATACTCGCCTGTTATGGCCCTTCAGGGTTTTAACTCTTTGTGTTACGGTTTGGTGGCAAGGCAGTCGTGGGGGCGTTCCACGGGTTTGTGCCCCCGAATACTGGCCTGTTATGGCCCTTCAGGGTTTTAACTCTTTGTGTTACGGTTTGGTGGCAAGGCAGTCGTGGGGGCGTTCCACGGGTTTGTGCCCCCGAATACTGGCCTGTTATGGCCCTTCAGGGTTTTAACTCTTTGTGTTACGGTTTGGTGGCAAGGCAGTCGTGGGGGCGTTCCACGGGTTTGTGCCCCCGAATACTCGCCTGTAATGGCCCTTCAGGGTTTTAACTCTTTGTGTTACGGTTTGGTGGCAAGGCAGTCGTGGGGGCGTTCCACGGGTTTGTGCCCCCGAATACTCGCCTGTTATGGCCCTTCAGGGTTTTAACTCTTTGTGTTACGGTTTGGTGGCAAGGCAGTCGTGGGGGCGTTCCACGGGTTTGTGCCCCCGAATACTGGCCTGTTATGGCCCTTCAGGGTTTTAACTCTTTGTGTTACGGTTTGGTGGCAAGGCAGTCGTGGGGGCGTTCCACGGGTTTGTGCCCCCGAATACTGGCCTGTAATGGCCCTTCAGGGTTTTAACTCTTTGTGTTACGGTTTGGTGGCAAGGCAGTCGTGGGGGCGTTCCACGGGTTTGTGCCCCCGAATACTCGCCTGTTATGGCCCTTCAGGGTTTTAACTCTTTGTGTTACGGTTTGGTGGCAAGGCAGTCGTGGGGGCGTTCCACGGGTTTGTGCCCCCGAATACTGGCCTGTTATGGCCCTTCAGGGTTTTAACTCTTTGTGTTACGGTTTGGTGGCAAGGCAGTCGTGGGGGCGTTCCACGGGTTTGTGCCCCCGAATACTCGCCTGTAATGGCCCTTCAGGGTTTTAACTCTTTGTGTTACGGTTTGGTGGCAAGGCAGTCGTGGGGGCGTTCCACGGGTTTGTGCCCCCGAATACTCGCCCGCTATAGCCTTCAGAGTTCAGCCTACGTTCTTGTTGCTGTCTATGATTTAAATACTTGTCCGAAATAAAAATAGATCGTTTGACACACGAAAATCACGAAAGTTGAATGTGCGATATTTTATTAAATACTTATTATTCAAGCGTCAATTATCTTTAATTTTGCAATCAGGACATTCCATTATGTGGAGAAATAATTTTTTCAGCCGGACCTGTTATATAACTCGTGGGACCATGATATTGGATTTAGCCCTTCGCACCGACGAACCTCAGTTTGAATGACTTGTCAGTTTACACCGCGGGGAAGCCATTATGTGTATGGTCGGTTACCTGATGCGCGGTGAGCTACTTAAAAGTAATCAATAATTTGTTCTGCTGTATTTATTTTTAGCTCCGCAGCACGTGGGTGCCACGAACCTTTCAATTTATTTATTTGACACTGGCAGTGCCCGCGCGGCTTCGCGCGCGTAGATTTTATAGTGCCTTTTAGTCATATTTTATCAATTTGTGTATTAACCTTCAAATATAGATATATGTAATCGAGACTTTTTATAGAACTTTTTGAATTCTACAACTTCTCTATAGAAAGTATTCAAATATCTCTTGCCGTTAAGGCAGCTTTCGTGAAAAATGCATCGCTCAAGCATTTTTTCAACGACTTTAGTAGTAAAATAGGTCACCACGAAAAGCCCTTTTATTTTAACGGGATAATATCCTTTGTTCACCCCGAAAGTCCATTTTAAATATTGGTGAAGGAATTTTTGAAATCACATGAGTAGTTTTGAAGATTACCTCCTGCATCCAAACTTATAAACTTAATCTCTTTATATTTTAGTACAGACTAGCTATATCTTTATGGCGGTCTGCGGAGAGGCGGCCGTAGCAACATACGATAATCGGCCGGTTCGAGTTTAATGGCCCGGGGTTCAAGCCCCATTCCCGGCTGTTTTTTTAGTCGTGAATTCGTAGGATATTACGTACGTTACACGAAGTCACGGGGACGGACAGACAGACGGACGGACGGACAGAAAACGAAATTATTATGTTTGATAACAATTCTGAAATTTTGAAAAGGGAATGAGCTCAGCTATTGGATGAGAAGTTACGTTACAACTTTCGCTTATAAATAATTTGTTCTGCTGTAAGTATTTATTTTTTAGGTTACACGTTGGTGGCACTAATCGTTCATTTTATTTTTTGTAAAAATTTTACTAAAAAATATTATTTACAATTAATATTCTCTGATAATAATTACATTAAAAAACGATAACAGTTAGCAATTTTTTAACTAATTTCTTTATTCGCTGCAAGTTTAAAATGCAGTGAATTTTTTGAGGCTGGTTTTCAGCTTACTAATGAAATAAACAATAGTTATTTTTTAAGGACCCAATCCTTAAAATATTTTTAATATATATTTCAAACACATCGCGAAGTAAATGCGAGTTTACTGGACTGTAATCACAAGATATAAAAATGTACAGAGATTAACTAAAACTCTTTTTAAGTAGACTGGATTGGGTCTTGGGTCACGGCGGAATGTATAAAACACATTTATAATGCGGTTAAATATTTATTCTTGTATAATTATATATCCCCTAGTGAATAAAACGTATTTTTTTACATTTGACCTACCTTTTTAAATTTTGTTTCAAACCAAGTCTCTTAAGCAAAAAAATCTTTAATAATTAATTAAGTGCGAACTATTTATTAAGACAACATACTTTTTAGAAATATTTTGTTTGACCTTTGAGAATTTGATAGACAACTTGAATTGGCACCAGGTTAAAGAAATGAATTACATAATATACATGTCATTATATTTTTGGCGGTCTTTGGTTGTGATTCAAGTTAATTTAAATTCGTGGAAGTCATTCGTCGTTTATCTTTCAGAGAAAATAATAAAGGATTTTTAATGTTATTTTAATTAAATGATAGAAGAATTGTCTAAGCCGTTAAATATTATGTGAATTATTCGGGAACACCCAATAAAAAAAACTGTCTATAGTTTGCTTAAGGCGTGTATTTAATTTCTCGGGCACGTAGCACGTACCAGACCAAGACATGGTTGACTTGGTGGTCTTACTTAGCGAAGATGTTCGTAATCAGATGCAGTGAAGTGGAGGTCTTCGAGGTGGTCAACCTTCAGTCAGTCAGCAGAAGACTTCTAGAAGCTCACGATCCTGTCATATTTTGGATGCAACTTATGAGAACAAAAATTTGCTGTTTGAAACATTCGAAGATCAATTTAATCTTTTTTAATAATAGGTGTTGATCATAGAGTAAAAAAATATACAGAGTTGAAATAAACCCTTTCTTTTGACGAGGGGACAGGAGCACAGTGGAAATAGGTCCCCCTCGCATAAATTTAAGATATTATAATGCAAACTGAATTTTTCAAGTAAAAACGTCATATTGTAACAAAGCCGATTTATTTTAAGAAATTATATTTTTGAGAGTATTTACTTTGACTTTTTTATAACTGTTTCAAAATTGATTTTTTTAAACAAGTCGAATGTAGTGGAACCAAAAGGCGAGCCAGGAAATAGAATTAGTTCATGTCTGTATATTTTGGTGGTATGTGGTGTTGATATTTTTTAAAGTATTCAGCGCACCTAAAAGAGTAAACAAAAAATACGGGTTATAAAATGAAATAATAAAATAAAACAAGTGAAAAAATTAACAAATATATTTCAAAATAAACAATATTTTAGTGTGAGAAGAACAAAAATTTACAAAATAATACCCATGTACAATAATAATTAAAATAAATGTGTTAATAAATAAAATAAAATCAATATAATATTCAACATATAAATTTATAAATTCATACATATCAGTGGGTCTACAAACATAGAATACTAAAACGATAAAGTAAACAAAATGTAGCTGAAAGTTTGCAAAATTCTTATCAGCTGTGCAGCTGCAGCAGAGGTCAATAGTTCCGAGATGTCAGTAACAAAACAATAATAATAATAATAATAATTTTCGATAAAAAAAAATAATAGTAAATCTTGCTGCAGTGTACGTGTTGGCTCAAACCAACCTTATTTCATAAAAATGAAGTAATTTCTTCTTCAAAAACAGCAAAATAATTTTGTGGTGACATTGTTAATATAATTAATAAAAATTAATTATATTAACAATGTCACCAATTTTGTATTGAAAATATTAACATGTTTCAGCGCCCATGGCCCCTTCGTCAGGATACAATTGTATCCTTAACACGTAAAGTGTTTAAATAGCAATAATTATTCTGAATTTCCTAACCATCTTAACAAGGGTTTACAAATTTTACATACAAATTGTACAGAATGACAACTTGATAAATTATAAATTTTGGAAATAAGAAAAGTGCTAATATTAAATTGAATATTGTAAATAACCAGGTTCTTTTTATCTTTTTATTTATGTTTATGTTAAGTAGGTACGTTATTATTATTCATTTTCCACAGATAACATTTTTAATATTTTGATTGTAGTTCGATTTTTGAATTTAATTTTTAGTCTATAATTGTATCCTGACGAAGGGGCCATGGGCTCTGAAACGTATTGATATTTTCTATACAAAGTTGGTGAAAACTATGTTTATTTTAAATAACTTAAATTGTGATAATTTAATTTGGTGGCTTATTTATAAGACTATTATAGGTTTGTAACAAATTAGAACAAAACAAAATAAAGGTACGTGTCATCAGTGTCCATTGAGTGTGAGATATAGAGCCTAGGTGGTGCTGAGCGAAGAGCAGAAGACGCGCGACTAGGGCACCTGGAGCCGAAGAGAATCAGTCCTGGAATATCGTACCAGATAGTGCATTTACAGGGTGCTCATTGCCAACAACACATGATCATTGCGATGTAAACGCACTTCTGGCACGAACTCCGGGACTCAGCCGAGGGACAACTGGAAGAACTCCAGAACGGTCTCGGAGCGACCTTCGTGGGGCTGCGAGACCCGGCCAACTCTGCGGCCGTCCACCAGAGCTGATACTACCCCTAGACGCCGAAGCTAAGGCTAGAATTATATCGGGTCATTTCATTACACTGGATCGCTTTGGAAGTCAAAAAGGTTTATTAAGCAAATTACTAGAAAGTATTGAAAATTGCGTATTGACTTCTGGCAGATGTTACTGTTTTGCGATAGACTCGTCATCATTTTCACAAGCAAAAATGCTTTGAATAATTTAATAAATTTGATATCTTGTCTGTTTAATTTGTTTTGGTAATAAAATGTTTTGATTGCAGGCACTGAGGATTGCTAATTTAAATTAAAGCACTGAAATCTAGATTTTTAGTATATATCCCATCCAAAATAATGTTTTTTATAAATTTATAGGATATGTTTCCTATGAAATCTCGAATTAAGTACGTTATAAAATTTATTCCTCGATGAATGCATTCAATTTTTTTTGCTGCCTTTGCTTTTATACCCCACATATGAATTAAGTCAATTTCATGTCTGATGATATCGATTTAATTCACGAATAATTTGATGGCTCTGTAACAAAAAAACCTATCTGCAAAAAAAAAAACATTTTTGAATTAAGTGGTTACACTATCCCGAGAGAATTAAACTTTGGGAAGAAATTGGGTGGCTTTTTACAAGAAGGTGATTAATTATTTTTATTGGGACTTACTAAGGTATGTATTAAACTATTATTTGAAAGGAAAATTTTGAAAAAAAAACTCGGGTCATGTCCATTCTTGCGAAGCTCCTCCGCCGTAACTGGGATGCAACATTACCCAGCGCACGATTGTCCGAGACAGAAAAGAAGTTCGTGTACTTATTGAGAAATAAAATATCTTAAATATAGCATATCTGATTTGGAAAAAAAAGTTTTATGTGAAATTGGATGCAGATTGAAAAAAAATTGCCTTAATTTTTTTTACAAACTGTTTAAAGTTTAAAATGCACTACAAAAACAAAAATTCACATCCTTATAAAAAATCACCCAATTACCACCTTAATTTTAGGACCCCAGGATTAATAAGAATAAACAGAAAATTCTTCAAGAACTACAGGAAGATAAAAAATACAAAGATGTATTTAACTTTAAGGCGTATTTAAAAAAAGAAAATGCAATTTTTTCAAGAAAATCAAAGCTGAATCTAAAAAAACTAACCCATAAAAATCGAGTTTTTATTATACTCACTTTCTCATTGAATCAGGTTTCGTACCTATACACGCGTCGGGCTAATTACTCATTTTATTGATTCCAATTTGAAAAAACCATTAAAATTTCGAAAAATCCAAAATTATACTATATTTATTAAAAAATTTTAAACGAAAATTTCTTAGATCATTTTTATGGTGGCCAAGAGTCTGCTTGCAAAGTTTCAGCTCGATTGGATCACGGAAAAAGGATTAAAAATGGATCCAAAGAAAGGGAGTAAAAAAAAAAACACTTTTTCGTTTTCAATGCTTAACCATTTTTAGATAGATTTTAGTGTTACTAGGCCATCGCAGTGGATTAACAAAGTGATGGACGCATTGTTAAATGAGAATGATCACAAATAAACACAGAATGTCGCATTCATCCAACACTAACATGCCAAAATATTCGACCTCCATTGCGAACGAAATGAAAATAAATTACTTCAGGCACGCACACCAGATTCATCATCAAACATAAAATAATATTGCTAAAACCCAGCTGCATCTAGTTCGCTGATTCATAGGTATCCGTTGCATCTACAAAAGTATTCAACCTGTGCGAGGGAAACTGAAACGCAACTAGTGCAAAATACACGACCGATCGAGTCGGCGGATTGAAACCGGTCCATTTTGTAAGAAGTGTGCATTTCATTTACAATTACTTCCAAGAATGCCCCGCAGCGGGTTGTGAAAAATTCGCTTTCACATAACTACACACAACTCCCTCGCGTGCAAGTGTGGAGAGTTTAACACGGCGGCGCCTTAACCGAGTTCTCACGCGAGCGTTTCAGTCACGCCGTGCGCGCTGGAAATCGGTTAGCGTGAAACCTCGGGGACACAAATATTATTTCATGTTAAAGGAAATTCGAAAAAAAAACTCGCTCATTTCTGTATTATCATTTTTGTTATTGTCCGGTGTCGGAGTAATAATTGATAAGGAAAACTCATTCGAGTACCTTGTTGGTCGCTCGCCCACCACCAGCGAGTTAGAACTATTTTCATCGCACAAGCTTTGAGCTTAGTTTGAAAATAGTAAAAATATTGCCGCGACACGTGTTCCGTATTCGCATCTCTATTTAAAAAAAATTGTTTAAATTGGCAAGGGTGGTGTGCGGCAAGTGGCATCCTCGCAATTATTGTTTATTGTTAAGTGTCGACCTAGTGAGTAGAAAGGTGGGTGTATTCTATATACTTGTATCAGTAAAGCATTTTATTCTCAGGTATAAATAAATACGAGAAATTACATGTTTCACGCTAAACATTTTCAACTGTATGCAGTGCTGTCTCTCGATAAGAAAGTCGTCATGATATACTGTCATTCTACCGTTCTTGCATCTCCGCTTCCAACATTCCTCTCTTTCCCGCATTCGCGGTAACCACTTTCATAATCATTTACACCATCGTAATATACTTACACAGCGGCGGTATTAGTGGCATTCGTCATGCTTCATGATTTCAGTTACTTCTGATGATGATGAAAATCCTTATCCTCGACAAGTATTATGATAGTCTGCATGACAGACTGTTCTTTCCGCGATCGCTGCTTCATTTTGTAAACCACAATTGATTACACTTGGGTTTTCAATAAAAATCTCGAGTCTTGTTGATAGCTTTTCCAATAGACCGCTGCTTATCCGATGCGGTATTCCGCATTATCTCTTGTTGTCTTCTGATGTTTTTTCTTATCTCTGTTCTTTTTTTACCTTGTTTCTCCTTTATTTGTTTGTTGGATCTGTCAAACCACATCCGCGATGTGTTATTATTGTCGTTGTTTCGCTTTTCTAATAACACCGTTATCTGATGTCGTGTCGTCGCAGATATTCTCTGGCGGTTTCCTAATTGCGTTTCAGGTTTTATCTACACACTGCCACACTTTCTTATCTCTTATTTAAAACACGTTTTGTAGGGTATTTTAGAACGCTTTCAATAAATATTTTAATGGCTGAAATAGTTTTGCCAAAATTGCAAATAAATCGTCGTAATAAAGAGAATCAAAATGCCACGACAGCCGCAATGGAAAATCTTAAATAAGAGCGTCATCAGATCGAACAAATTTCGCCCAACTTGATATTAACATCGAGATAGAATACTGGCCGTGAAATTTAGCGGGTTAAACAATGAGATTCCCGGAACTAGCGCTCCGTCCCTTTAACTATTCCACTTTCTAGCATCTAAACTAAATTTCGCTTTATCACAATATTCAATAAACTTTAGTTTATTTAACTCTCGAGTATTATTCCTATTTCTATTGATTGGTGCCTCTCGTATTTGATTGCCAGTTAAAAACACCTTTACACAGAACGCGACGTATTATTTGAACACTGAAAGATTGTGCTGGCAGGGCGGGAACCCTTCCTAACACTACCCCATTGATGATCTTCGATCAACCAACCACAAAAAATCCAGCAAAATCAAGGAAGATAGGCACATCAGAAATATGGTATTGGCGTCACGTGTTTCGCATTCCATGAATATACAGCGATATGAAATGAGAGCTGCAAATATGGAAAACCACATATGTTTGACAGTAACGAGCTCAGTGCAAAGTTTGGTGCCCAAAAATCGACCTGTATAGGTAAAACAACATTTTAATAGCTTGCAACAACATTAAAAAACATAAATCAAGTTTATGCACGATTGCCAGCCTATCGGCCGCCACCTACCCAGTTAGACATATAAATATAACTATTCTAAGGTAGGCAGCCCAATATTATAGGGCCGAACGATGAGTGTAGGACCGGCAAACGATCGAGGAAGATTGTATCAACTAAGTGGAAGGAGGGCAGAACAAACTCGAGCGTCCTGGAAGAGGTTAACATTTTTAGTGTCGAAACTACGATGGTCAAGTCTCTCGTGAATGATACACGACTACCAAAAAAAATTGAATTTCTTGGAAGAGACCTTCTGCAATATGTACTATGTACGTAGATAACTGTTTAAGAACTTGTGACAAAAGGCATAGAAAATATACCTACATCAGACACTTGGGATTGCCTCCATCCAGCGGAGGTTAGAAAACGGCTGATGAAGATGATAAATGAACCGGCAATCCGGAAAGACGAAACCAAGGCACTACCGGAAGTGTGAAGAACCGGTTCGTGCGATCGCTTAGGGGCACGTCGCGAAAAGGCAAACTGCATCAGTGCGCGGATAGGGGCAGAGACAAATCGAAGATTTGGACCCACTGGCAACGAGCTTCTAACGCTTCTGGAGAAAGCCCAGGCGCGTAACTGTTGCTTCCTTCGCGAGTACGTGGCGCCAAATGCGCGGTGCAGCGGAAGAACTCTCGCCTTGATCGTTCGCATCACGCGAACCAGGCTTAATTGAGGTGGTCAGAGTCGGCCCCAGATATGGTAACGCCCTTAGGTAAGGTAGATAGTACCGCGATAGATAAGTTGGAAAGTGTCGCTCTTAGGTGAGCTTGAAAGTGTCGCCGTTAGGGCCGGTTGTTTACTCAGGAATAAGAGTAATAGTTTAAATAAAAGCAAAGATCTTAGCCTATTCCACCAATCGAAGAACTCGTTATCGTAAAAATCTATGCTTTCTTCTACACATCTTACGGCCTTTCCTCCCCTCTTTACTTTTCCTATATTGTTTACATCATGTTTTATTACGTCTTATTTTTAATTGTGTTTTTTTATTTTTAGTCTACACCTTATTCATTACGTTCTGCTATTGTAAAAAATAATTAAACTGTTAATATTCTTTGATGGCGGCTCTCCTCGAGCCCAGTGGACGTGATACGGGCTTCTCACGTTCCGGGTTCGATTCCCGGTAAGGTCGCAATTAATCCATGTGATTTACTCAAGCCTGGGTGTTTTGTGTTGTGTTTCGCTTCTGTAATTGGACCTCTTGGCCCGTTGAAGCGAAAATATTTTTAAAAAAAAAGCGTAACATTTTAATAGGCTTACCACTCTTCATCACGCAAGTACATGTCTTCATGCATTTCGTCGTCAAATTTTTTATCAGGACTGTTCTTCAATATCTGATTAATCGCCCGGTTTCTGTTGCCTTCAACACTTGCTTCACATATTTTCTTGATCGTTCTCTACTCGCTAACGTGTTTCAAACTGTCTCAGCAATCCTTTATTAACTCCATCGACTGTGCTCAAACAGCTCCTAATTTTTTCATTCATAGGCTTTCATTTATTAGATTCGTCCATTTTTGTCAAATCCACGCTTTATTTCCATACAACAGTGTTTTCACTTAAACTACTAGTCTAGAACTAGCATTCAGTTTTTTTTGATACGGTACTCAGTAACGCAATTAATAATCAATATATATATATATATATATATAAAGAAACCCGTGTTTTCCTACCCGCCAAGTTTTCTCCACAATCAGCCACAACCACCCACCGGTGGTTATGGTGGTGGATAGCCCTTGGTGTCACATCGAAAATATGCGAGTTTGGTGGGGGTGGAGGTGGCTGTGCGTGGGTGGGAGTGGGTGACGAAAATGTGCTTTCTAGCACATTGTTTTGTTATGGGAAGACCGCAAATGCTTCAGACTGTTTCAAAATAAGCGTCGGTGAGGCTAGAAGGTTCCGGAAAAACCTGCTCTAGAAAGTTCTGGAAGGAGAAGGTTCTACAAAATTCCCGAAAGTTCTATAAGGTTTTAAACTGAGTGGCGGAATGTATCGGTGTGTCTAAAAAGTTCCTGTACATTCGATAAATTTCTTGAAAGTTCTGAAAGGAGAATGTTCTAGAAGGTTCGCGAAAGTTCTATGACGATCCAAAACTACTAAAAATCTACGAGTGCGAAGCCGCGCGGGCACAGCTAGTATTTTCATAAAGACAAAGCTGTGACGATAAAAACGACAAATTAAAAGCAATAAGACTTCTTTGAAGTAATTGTATAAGAAAAAGTAACGAGTTTGATAGGATATATCTCAATGTTTCAACCAGGGCTATCCCTAGACACCACGCCGCCTTAGGCTAGTCAAAAAACCACCCTTATATTTCTATAAATGCAGTACTCGTTGTTAAGGTTATGAAGCTGTTTAAACTTTATTTAAAAACCTGCCGATATAAAGCACATTGTTTTGAGTTTCAACATAGCTAAAACTGAATCCTGATGCGATCCAAAACACCAACTAGATCGGTCGTAGACACACGGCCGAATAGTTCAAAACACAACACAGAAAAGAGTATTTAGGATGAACACTTCGCGGTCGAGACGAAATATGCGCTTGTCCTGCAACAGATGCACTCAACAGGTTCTTAGACGATAATTTCATCCAATTTTTTGGCCACTTTATCAGTCAAAGTGACGGCAGACGGGAGATTGGGCACCTCGACCCTGGGCACAATTTTAGGTCGAAGAGGACCCTGAAGAGTGGCGCAACGGTGGGTGGGTCCTGCACATTACGAAGTGTGTCTCCCCTGATTGAGGTCACTGTACAAGGAGGATTGGCCTTGTGTTTCAAATCTGGCATTTGAAACACAAGACGCTCGAAACCGAACTACAAAACGCAACGTGGAAGGTGGACCTAAAGGCGACCGAGATGAGCCCGGCCGCTCAGGACGCGGCCCGAGTTGGCTCCGGACGGGAATGCGACTGCCCTATTTGGCACCCAACCTTCCGCCGCGGGAAACGGAAGCGCTCGCCGTCAGACCTCGGCATGACTGGCCACATTCCGCCCGCGCCGCGGAGGACACCTCTGTCCCTGTTCCTCTGGCCTGGAGATGATAATGGAGACACGGACGGATATAGACCACGCCCACGCCAAAGCGACCGGTCAACATAACCCGGCTGCCAACGGTCGTGTCATCGGGGACGAGGTACAGGGAGTGACATTAAGCGCGGAAAATTTGCGAAGATAGGTCTGCATTTGGCAGGTGTCTCACTCTAATTTTCACGGCCTTTCGATTTGAACATCTTACCAATGCTTAACAATGCTCATTTACTAGTTTCAACGCGGACACAACCAAATTTAACCTGAGCTATTATTAATTGATATGGAAATATTTTCGGGGTGCAAAATGATTGTTATAATTCAAACAAAACGATTATATTTTTCGATGTTAAAATTTTTGGTTGCTGGTTTTTATCCTCAGAGATGAAGCTATCATGTGGGAAAGTATGTATTGAAGTCTTTTTTTGGGCGTTTACGGGGCGTATGACCTGTTATAAGGCTTGCTTAAGTGATCACTTTACGCACTGTACTTCACCGTTTCCATTCATGATCGACTACACATTTATCTATGGTATTTATGTAATTCGCTTACTTTGGCTATCGCCTTTTGTTAGACGCCAAAAAACATATGTGTGAGACATAAATAATTTAGTTTAATTGGTTACTAATTACCAGGGGCGTGCAGTGGGAACACCGCAGGATGACTTTTATGCAACCAATTATTTAAAAAAATCGGAATACAACATATATTTTTATTTATTTATATAATATTTCTATCACAATTGTTATTATAGTATTCATATTTTTATATACCATAAAAATCTGTATCTTAAATATTTGATTTCTATTTTTTTTTTTTTCAAAATATACATTTACAAAAAAGTCACGAATCAATGTTCCCACTGCACGCGCCTGCTAATTACATTCGAGGACTGCTCCTGTCGAAACTGCAGTCAGGATCAAATAACTCAATGTGTTTTAATGCATACTCAATGTAACCTAATTGTCACATTAGATAATCGATGTACATTTATTAATTTCGCCTAATTTAAGTGAACAATCTAACCTAATTTAGTGTCTCGTGACTTTTGCGTTTATTATGAACATATGAAAGAAGTTCTAGAAAACGATAGAATAAAGACAATGAATAGAAGACGAATCCACTAGTTTGGGCATGTTATGTGAAGAAGATTAACTGTGCAACTGTTAACTCTTTTCCTGGTCCACGGACACAAGAAGATTTGCAACAGCCAGACATCTCTAGAGGCTATATGCTTCAACTAGGAATACGAGTACTGCCAATTCGCGATTTTCTGGTAATTATTCTATTCAAACACCCTGTAGTGTGTGTATGTAAGATACAGACAGGATAAAAATAATTCACGGAGAGGAAAATCCGGCACATCTCGTAACAGCTGAGTAGCCACAGGAATAGATGAAGGATGCTCGTCGTCCCACTTGCACTCATCTCTTAGTCACCTAATCGTGCTCCACGGCAACGGCACTTTTTAAAGTTAAAACTATCAAACATCAAAATTGGTAGTCGTCCAGTTATCTAATCAACAGAGATACAGAGGTGTAAAGGCTAAAGCAAGGAAATTTCTCTGGAATCTACGAAACAGACATCCTATCGGAAATAAGTTTTTAAATATAATTGCCGCCTCACTTTTCCTTTTATACAAGCGTACAGTTGCCGGCAAACTTCTTGAAATTTTTTGACGTAGTGGGAGAATGCGCAGAAGACAAAATTTGGGTCTCGTTGGTGGAATGGTACATGCGCAAACTTCCCCCCACTACGCCGTAGAATTTCAAGATGTTTGCCGTCTACTGTACCAGAGCTAGCAGAGAAACTTGGCCGGTACATTCCTGACTATGTTGCGAGTCTAAAATATTCAAGCAACCATGACCATCATCGATAGGTGAGATATGCAATATCAAAGTTTGCGTTTTTTTTCAATACTTCTGATTATTTTTCGCAAAAAGTTGAACTATAACTTGACAGTAACTTATATCGATAACAAAAAAATCATTTGCTTTAATACAACTTAAATAAAATGATAAAAACCTTGTAAATATGACCTTTTTTAATTTTTGCGAGGTTTTTATCATTTTCTTCGACTTAAATTAAAGCGAATGAATTTTTCATAATCGACATACAACTTTTTGCAAAAAATAAGTAAGAAATATTGAAAAAAAATGCAAATTTTGATATTGCATATCTCCATAACTATTGACATTAGGCCATGGTCGCTTGAACCTACCTGCCAAGTTTCTGCAGCTAGCTCTGGTACACCCTGTATGCGTGTATAAATAAACGTTTAACATGGAAAATTTCTATTTGCTACTAACTAGTGGACATCGCTGCTTTTGCTATTTACAAACTTGAATGTTGTTGTCCTTGCTACGATGTTTCAGTCTAAAATCGCTATCAACTCTCGTCGTTTGTTTGAAGTGGATCATTTAGTTTTGGTAGTGATATGGAAACATGATTTTGGAAGAGAGAGAGCTATGTTTTCTATAAAATCTCGAATCCACCACATTTTAAATTATTGGCTGCATTCGAAACGTTTTTTTTTAAATTTAATTTTTGCCATTGCTTTATGTCCCTCAACCCTCTATTGCGATCTATGGTAAATCGAAGTCTTACGGAGACGAATCTATTTATATCAAAAACGTGTCTATAGCATAGTCCATTAAAATATGCGTAAGATTCGCAGATTCGGAATATATATATAATTTTTAAAAATTTGATAATGTGCGGAGTTATCACTTAAGCCAGCTCATACAGGTTGTAAGCTCTGGGCCACTGTATTAAAAAGACTTCCATACACGTCTCTCATACAAACAGCTTCGTCTCTACGAGATTTCTATAATTTAATTCAGATAATATTCGATCCAGCTCTTTTATGAATTTTTGCCCAACTCCTGGAATATTATTAAAATATTCAGGCTTGTGTTTTCTGGGGTATTACGCCGTGTTCTTACGACCTGTTTATTATTAAAATCTACGATAGAACGAAGATATTTTCTTGCCTTTCAATATAAATATAACGTGAATAAAGGATAATTTGCTGGATCTTGGAATAAATTAGGTACCTATTAATTTTTTTTAATATACATTTATAATTAACCGATAAGTAATCGATAAACCGCACGTCAGCGGTGATAATTATTAAGTATTTATCAGTCAGTGTTGATCACAATTATTTAAATAATGAAATGTACCTACAGATAAAAACAGAAATACAATCTATTTTCTTTTTAAGTGATTTGCGGCATTAATTACAAGAATTAATTAACGGAGAAAGTGTTTTATTAAACGATAAATCAGACGTAAATCCAATTAGAGTAGCAATTGTGTCTTGGAATACAAGATTTTTCCGTTTATGGCTTAGTGACCGAACTGTTAGATTAAATTAAATTGAAAAATTCAACTAAAAAATATACTTATACTACTACTTACCATCGCGAAGTTTCCCCGTGGGGGTAGGCAGAGAGGATACAGCGCCACACTCTTCTGTCCTGACATACAACTTTCACTTCATCCACATCCATACATCTTCGCATGCAAGCTCGCCGGTTGTTGAGGCTTCTAACGAGACCATCTTTCAGTATCTGGTTAACCCGGTCATGCCACGTCTTCCGCGGTCGCCCTCTCTTTCTGGCGCCATCAACGCTTGCATTATATATCTTTCTTACTATTCTTTCTTACCATGCCCAACCCAACTGAGCGACCCTTTTTTAATTCTATTGATTATGCTAATATCAGCTTTACATTCATTCCTAATCTCTACATTCTTTACCCTATCATAAATTGATTTGCCACACATACGTCTGAGGGATCTAATCTCCACTGCATTCAATCTACTTGCGTTCTTCTTCTGCTAGTTCCAGGCTTCGCTTCCATACATCAGTGTTGGTACCAGAATTCCATTATGTACCGCTAGTTTTGCCTCGGTAGACATATTTCTATTAGAAACTATTGCGTTCAAAGCACCGTTTCGATATCTTTCTCAACATTCCCTCTTCTATCGAACATACTTCCCAAGTACACAAACTCATCTATCTGTTCCAAACATTCATTACCTACTAGAATTTCACACGTTGTCTTACTTTCCTCTTTCTCAATACCATCACGTTTGCCTTGTTTACGTTCACAATAAGGTCACTTTCCTTGCATACATCAAACATTAATCTTAAATAATAAGATAGGGGCTTATACAATTGACCAATCAAAGTTACAAATATTAAGTAAGTTTTACATGTGTATTTTGGTTATTTATAATAATAATTGGAACTAAATGGCAACGTGCTGTGAGTAAAATTAGGAAAATATTCATGACGATGCAGCGCATACAAGCAAATAAGCTATCCTTGTAAAGATTCTGGGAAACAAATGTTAATTAAATAATCCTTATCTTAAGAAAAAGTCGATTTAAAATTCTAGCCGTAATTCGTCCTACGGCTAGATGTTTTATTTCCGACATTTCTTCCAACTTCACGTCAGTTCATAATTTATCTCACTTGTTTGCGTCCAACAAATTAGTTCAATAAATCTAGTCGAGTTGAGAAAAAACTCGTCCTGAACTGTGTATTTATCTTTATGTCTACGAGTTTTTTGTAGCAGACAAGTAAATTTTTAATGGAATAGCGTGTTTCTTCGAAAGGTCCATGTTGTAGGTGAGGACTGTGCGCACGTCACTTGCAGTAATTCCACCCAAAACTTGTGTGAATTCTATTTCTCTTTTTTATGGTGAATTCCATCTGTCAAATCTTAAGGATCATGTTGAGTACGTTTGTTCTTTTCTTTTATATTTTTATTTTTATGAATTAGTTTATGGTAATTTATTAAGGAACTTTGTAAAATGTAGGTTTTTGATCATTTTTACGCAATATGAAAATGTTTATTTACGACGACACTGCAATTGATGATATCATAAAATGTTTGATTTATTTTTGTGAAAAGAAAAGTAAATATATCTGAAATTAGTATTATTCCCGATTTAATTATACAGGGCGTACCAGAGCTAGCAGCAGAAACTTAGCAGTTAGATTCCTGACTATGTTATGAATCTAAAATGTTCAAGCAATCATGGCCTAATGTCAATAGTTATGGTGATATGCAAAATCAAAGTTTGCATTTTTTTTCAATATTTCTTACTTATTTTTTGCAAAAAATTGAACTATCATTACATTAACTTCTTTCGACTATGAAAAATTCATTCGCTTTAATACAAGTCAAATAAAATGATAAAAACCTAAAAATAAATGAAAAAAAATTTACAAGGTTTTTATCATTTTATTTAAGTTGTATTGAAGAAAATGAATTTTTCATAATCGATATAATTTACTGTATATATAGTTATTATAGTTCAACTTTTTGCAAAAAATAAGTCCAAAATTTTGAAATAAAATTCAAACTTTGATATTGCAAATCTACATAACTACTGATATTAGGTCATAATTGCTTGAACATTTTAGACTCACAACATAGTCAGGAATTTTAAAAATTTCGATAAATCCAAAATTATACTCGAAACGAAAATTTGTTAGATCATTTTTATCGTCGCCACGAGTCTGCCTGCAAAGTTTCAGCTAGATTGGAACACGGGAAAAGGGTTAAAAATTGATCCAAAGTTTTCTCGGCAAGCAGACAAGCAGTACGAGTCAAAAGAAAGGAAGTAAAAACCGGTGCGTGCGCTTATGTATTTGTACGCGCGTAAGAAGTTATACTTTTTTGGCATAGATAAAATAAACCTCGTGCTTTATTGTATACCGTGCGTTGGAATATAGCTGGACGGAATGCGCCTGCACTTTTCGACATGCCCCTACCCGTTCGCAGCGTCCTACAAGTGAACGTAGCCGGCATACGAAATTTACTCTTTTCGACCGCTAACCCTATGGTATGAAAATTTCACCTAAACGTGGCTAAAGAAGTATAACTTCAAAAATTCACCTTAGTGTTCTCAGTTTAACGCATGCCTCTACTTGATATATTTTCCCACTTAATGGATAATGAGTATGTTCCAATTGACATTTGTCCCTGCGCCTTGGAGGCAGAGAAGAGGTTTTGTGTGGACGCCTCCCCGTCCCGCTCGCATCCCGGCGAGTACGGTAAGCATTAAAAAATGGCGAACATGGGTGGCGAAAGTGTAGGGCCAATGTGGGAGCCAATACTGCTCGTAGAACGGCCCGACCAGATCAAATACAAACTGGCTACGGAGAAAGATGGAGGAATAACAAGTCAACAAGTGTTTTAAGTGAAACGACTGGACAAGAATATTATAAGCACGAAGGAGTAGGTAGCCAATAAAATTAATGTTGCACTATTGAATCACTGGTCAGACAATGATGCCTCGATGTGAATAACCGCACGTTGACTCGCTTCCATACGCTGGACATTGACAATTGCTTAAATATTTATTTAAACCAGAACAAAGAAATGCGCATTTTATTTATTTTATCACGGCCAACTCATCAACAGATGGACAGATATCTGTTCCTAGAAAACCACTGAAATGCAAGTACACATAATATTAATAGAAGAAAAGTATTTACATTTCTGAACGTTTTGAATCATATTATCGCTTGGTCGTATTGTAAAACAAACGAATTATTTATTCATGCATGCACCACATCGCCCCTGCAAGGAAAACGTGTTTCCGTTTGTACAGTACAGAACGACGTAAAAAAATAATTTTAAAAAATCTAACGGTGGAGAGAGGCGAGAGTTGTACGGCGCTCTATCCTCTCTGCTTACCCCCACGGGATGGCGTGATGGTCAGTAAGTGGTAGGTGAGAGCGTATAAAAATATTACGAATTTTTTTAACGCAATATATTTTAATGCAGTTTTCGTGACTTGTTTTACTGGGGTACCCGCTAAATAAGCATATTCTGACTTGCTCGCGATCAAAAAAACATTTTATACGTGCAAGAGTAAATTAGACAGACATGTCAAAAGAAGCAAGACTAGCGGTACATAATGGCGTTCTAGTGCCAACCCTTATGTATGGAAGTGAAGCCTGGAATTGGCAAA
>JADDOH010002735.1:0-55974 GCA_016648135.1 Agrypnia vestita
TTCGTAATTTGCGTATCTCTCCTAGCTTCCTTTTAAATTTGTTTTAAATTTTCAAATTATTCAACTGATTAATTTGATGCACTTTTTACCAATACTAATGATCTAAATTAAACTTAGTAGTAGCTTGTCGGTGTAGTTGTCATGACTCTCGCCTAGTGAACCGGTGGTCGGTGGTTCGAGCCCCATTCTTCAGCTCGCATAGTTTAAAAATAGTAAGAATATTGATGTGACACATATTCTGTATTCGCATCTCAGTTAATTAAAAAAAAATATATTTGTACGGTTAAAATGGAACTTAAATTTTTTTTAAATTAACAGGTATCCAGCGATCGTTAAATATATAGAGCAGAAAAGATGGGAAGCGGAGGAATTGAAAAGGAGGCAAGCAAAGCAAAAACCAAAGCGCAGTAAAACTGGTTCCAAAGGAAAATCCAAGTATGATTCAAAAGGTGCAACCGACGCAAATAAAATTGATAAATATTCCAAGGTAAAGTACATATTTATTGTGTGTAAATATAATAGACTAGAACTGTTGCAGTAATTTGATAGAATTGCCAATTTAATATAATTACTAATTCAATTTAATTTAATTTCAGAATTTTAAAATTATTTCAGTCAAATATTTAGGGAAAATATGGGTAATTTTTTTATGAATTCAGAACTATTTAATTTCAAAGTAAAATATTAATTGATGATTCAGGTCATGGGCTAGTTGAAAATTCTTTGGGGTCAAATAATTGAAAAGTTGTCAAATGCATACATGGTATTATTCCTAGGCCATTTACAAATATTGATTGTGTGTTTTGATTTGCAGAATAGGGGGAAGAAACGAGAGAAAAAAAGATTCTCGCATCCAATAAAGCCGTCCACTTTTTTAAAGGTACATTTCAAAACCAATTTAACTTTAAGGGCATTAATTAAAAATATACCTAGTAGTAAATTGATAATGGTTTTGAAGGCATAGTTTATATATAAGAAATGAAGTGGGTCAGCTCACAAACAAATAACTATCAAACATTTTTATATATTTTCATTGCCCGAATGATTTGAATACCGTCTGTTATACTGATTGTTTGATCAGTATTAGCAGTAAAAGAGGGAAAAACATACATTTTTGCATTTCTCACCAATCAAACAAATCGTTTTGGCTTTCATTTTTTATGAAGTTTTCTTAACTTTTGCTATTAAATTTTATTATTATCTTATCAAACAACAGGCCCTTAGCAAAGCAGCTAAGTGCCAAATCAAGATATGTACATTTTATCAATGACATAACAATAACATTTTATTTATATTGTTGTAATTGATTTGTCAAGTGTGCTCTCCAATAATTATTTTCAAAACTGTCATTGTAATAATATAAATTAATTACATTTTTTATCATAATATGCTTAGTGACAAAAATGTACATTTTGCATGATCATTTGTATAATAGGGAAATTTCCCGGATCCCGGCTGGAACCCACGGATAAATCACTGATTTTTATATCGTTCGAAATAAGAATAAAACTCGAAATGAAATTATAAGTTAAGCTACCAAAGGGAAAATTCTTCAAAGAAAGCGAACAAAAGGAATAAATGTTAAAAAATCGTCACGAAGCTATGTATTACTAATTCGAATAATGCTAATAAAAAGCTTAAATGACCAACTGATTCGAAAAATAACTAAAAATGCTGCACCTTTTCTGAAAATCTTCCCTTGTTATCACTTCTTGATATTTTATTAGCATTATTAAATTGTCGAGTTGTTACTTGCATAAAATAATAAAGAAAACACACAATTTTATTCACTAAGTAGGTACATAATATAAAACAATTCCAATTTTGAAGACATTTTTATTATACTGCATTGCCAAATTATTTAATAAATATTTTGGAGGAAACACATTTCGAAAACACAATATTTATTATGCTTATATGTACAAAGATCGGGACATTTCTATTACTAAAGTACCCGATATTGACACCCGATATTTGTTGTTTCCACTTGTGAAAAAAATTGAAATATTTTTTCAATTTCGTCAAATTTAAAAAAAAAATCGAATTATGTGAACCTAAGATCTATTGTTTTCGAATTATGATGAATTTCGAATTATCGGGTTTCGAATTAATGAGGTTTTACCGTATATGATAGCAGTTTCGGGAAATTTTGTTGTGTGTATGGGTGATGAATGATATAAATATTTATATGGATTTACGTATGTACATGTCGCTAGGCGGTAAACTAATATTATCATAAAATATTTTGAAACCAGGTCCTTTTAGCAGAACAGGCCGAGGCCGGCTTTATAATACCGACACTACCTGAAGTCTACAAATTACCCATTCTGCAAGAGTGGGCGAGACAGCGTCTCAAAGGAGGTGTATCCAATGAAGAAAGTGGTATGTATTAGCTGTTAAATCAAGTAAAAACTTGAAACTGCTCCAGTTAAAATAAGAGAGTTTACACATCACTGGCACAATAATCCAGTTAAACCAACAATACAGGTCTCGTAGCTAGTAGCCAAAATTTCGGGGGAGTCTTCTTCATTCAATTTTAAATAGAAAATATTTTTTACACTTTGGATAAACTGCCGATAGTTATGGAAATCAAAGTTTGCATTTTTTGGAAAAACATTATACAGGCGGACCTCGACTTTCGAACATTCGACTTTCGCACAATTCGCTATTTCGCACATTGTCACCCTGTAGGGTAAAGATATCCCCCTCTCGCTCGCTTACAAGCAAGTGGAATCCTGGTATCACTTGCATCTTGCTTCCTTCCGTCACTTTGCTTGTGAGCTAGCTAGGATAGAGATTTAGTCTTGCGCAGGAAGGAAAGATAATAATTTACCATTTAAAATATAATTAATCTTAGACAATGCTCCAAGACACCCAAAATCTCTAAAGAATTTATACATGGAAATCAATGTTGTGTTTCTTCTTCTCAATAATATCTGCCTTATACAGCCTATGGACCAAACGGTGATAGCCATGTTTAAATGATAATTATATGAGGTCAATAATGACTCAGGCTATCGAGGCAACTGACAGGTTTACTTTAGGTGGGCTTACTTTAAAAGATTTCTGGAAGAACTACAATGTAAATAAAAGAGTAAATAAAAGAGGCTGAAATAAAAGAGTCAACCATGAAAGGTTCATGGAAACAATTTTGTAAATTATGATGAAACTCCAGAAACTATCACAATTGATATAGTCCGCCTAATGAATGAACTAAACTTAGATGTTACTAATGAGGATGATAATGAGATGATAAAATCTCATTCAGAACCTCTAACAAATTAATGTTTAATTGAGCAACAGGAATATGAAAATAAAATATATAATGAAACTGAGGAAGAAGAGGCTGATCAAATCATCAATACTTTAACAATGAAAAATATGAATGAAGCCTTCATGCATCTTGACAATTTTTTAAATATTATGGAAGATTGTGATCCCAATGGAGAACATATATCTCGAGTTTGTAGACCGATCAATAAAGACATAGCATGTTTTAAAATACTATATGAAGAAAAGAGAAAGAAAAGTGGCAAACAATATATCTTGATAACTTTTTAAGGGAAACACCCGCAAACCCCACTTAGACCCGGTTGTTTCAAGTTCGATCAAAGTAAGCGGTCGATAAAAGCATAGATTTTTACGAAAACGGATCGTCTGATTGGTGGAGAACGTAAAATTTCAGTTTAAACTCTACGCTTACTTTGATCGAATTTGAAACAACCGGGCCTTAAACATGTCTCTTAAACCACTTTAACGCCTCTTAAACATCATATATTTACTTGGTAAATAAATATTTTAAAATACATACAATTTTAATTTTTTTTACTTCCCTCTACTTTCGAACATTCAACATTCACACACATTTTCAGGAACCAATTATGTGCGAAAGTTGAGGTCCGCCTGTACTATTATGAAAGTATTTTATATTGAATATTAAAAATTTATTCGCTTTGATACAAGTCAATCAAAATAATTAAAACCTTACAGAATTGAAAAAATATATTTTTTGTTCATTTTATGTATTTGATTTTTATTAAAGTGAATTATTTATTTATATTCGCTAAACAAATAAAATATAATTTAGTATTTTAATATTTGATAGATGCAAACTGAATAACTGAATTGTTGTTCAACCAGCACTAATTGTATTTTTAATATACATATAGATGTCTAATACCAATTTCAAACATTGAATAAGGCACATTTATTTTATCGAAATTATAGTTGTTTTTGACAGTAAATCATATATGTACATAATTGATATGGTATCGAAGTGTGTATAACTTCACAGCTCTTGTGCAGTAAAAGATTGTATTTTTCTTCATTTTTTGTTTTACAGAAAGGATACGCCTGTCACAAAATGTGCGCTGGAGATTTTTATCATCGGAGCATTTCCACCTACGGCCTCCTAAGTTACCATTTACAGATAAAGAATTATTTTCTATGGACTGGAATCAAAGACCCAAAATTAATAAACTGGTGAGATATTAAACATAATATATTTGTCCATTTTATTGAAATCATGTTTTAATTGTGATGTTAGGATTTTTTAGCAAATACATAGTCGTCGACAATTAAAAAAAAAAGATAAATCACTTATAAAGATAAACAGAAAAAATATTTCTATCAAAGTCTTGGTGCTGCCCAGCAGATTCTAGTCTAAAGGTTTGAAATTAAAAATAGTGTCTTTTTCAATGGGAAAAAATAGATATCGTACGTAACATCGTAATGTGACGACTATTTGAATGATTTATGTCTAAAAAGTCCTCCAGCAATAGAAAGTTTTGAAATCAGATGAATATACATACATACTTGTATTTTTTATAGATGTTTTTATCTGTGTGTCATTAAACTATTTAAAAATATATTATTACATATGTTCACAAATTCTTTTTTTTAGGTTGAAGAATTACACACACAGTATCATAAAAAGTTGAAGCGAAAACTGATCAAGAAGGCCCAAATTTGGTGGCCAACTATGGAAATGAATAAATTTCCAAACAAAACATTCAGGTAAAACATTTATTTGTGAATGACTTATAACGTGTATGTATGTATGTTAATATTTATTTCTGTTTATAACATTAAATGGTACGGCACTCTCTTGCTGATCTAACAGAGGTTTGAGCCTCGTCTAAATTAACAACTAAGTTGATGCTTGTTTCAAGTGCCTAGGTTAGTTTGAATATAGGAAGAATTTTCTTGAGAAACATAAGTATTTTGTGTACTCATTTGCTATTTTTTCAAAAGGAATCTTTTTATAAAAGTGTATCAATTTAAAAAATATATATAGGTATTTCTCTTTCAAAATTATAAAGGAGGGTATTTGAGATGAGAAAGGAGGAGGGCCCCTTCGGTAAGCTCAGCTACCTGCCTGAGGGAAAACATTGCTCACAGAATAGGTAAACGAGCCTTAGAATCCGGACAGATACCCAAAACGAATCAAGCACGAAAACGGATTAAACGATTTAGGAAAATTATAAAGATGGAAGAGACCTATATGTATGCCATTTGTCTTTATAGAGAAATATTAGGTCCTTACATATGAAATTGGCGTTTTGCCGTACTGGCAAATTTGATCTCAAATATCTTCTCTTTGGTTAGGAATTCCAAATCCAAATTTATACAGCTATTTACTCATGTATTTGTGTTTTGAAAATTATTATTCATTTGTTTTTTCCTCAATTGTTTTTTTCTTTGCGTCACTCAGTTTACAAAGTGAAAAACTTGAAATATCGCGTTATTTACGAGTACGAGTTCCACCGTGGCACCAGTGCTGCAGAAACGGCTCGAAGGATTAATGATGTGTATGTCGACGGTGCTGCAAAAGAAAACACAGTGCGTTTTTGGTTCCAACGTTTTCGTTCTGGAAATTTCGACCTGCAGAACAAGCCCCGTGGACGGCCGGAGACCAAAGTTGATAATGAAGATTGAAGGCTATTGTGGAAGCGGATCCATCGCAAACCACATCCGAGTTAGCTGCAGGCTGCGGTGTTAGTGATAAAACTGTTTTAACCCACTTGAAGCAAATTGGTAAGGTGAAAAAGCTTGAAAGGTGGGTACCTCACGAATTGAGTGAAGCAAATCAACAAACGCGCGTTGACTGCTGCGTTGCATTACTCAACCGGTACAATAATGAAGGGATTTTAAATCGAATCATTACATGTGATGAAAAGTGGATCCTGTACGATAATTGGAAGCGCTCATCGCAATGGCTGAACCCTGCCGAACCAGCCAAACCATGCCCCAAGCGAAAATTGACTCCAAAAAAGTTACTTGTGAGCGTTTGGTGGACTAGTGCTGGTGTCGTTCATTACAGCTTTCTTAAATCTGGCCAGACGATTACGGCAGATGTCTATTGTCAGCAACTGCAAACCATGATGGAAAAGCTAGCTGCTAAACAACCGAGGCTGGTTAATCGCTCTAGGCCACTGCTGCTTCATGATAACGCTAGACCACACACTGCACAACAGACGGCTACCAAATTAGAGGAGCTTCAATTGGAATGTCTAAGACATCCACCGTACTCTCCGGACCTTGCCCCAACAGATTACCATTTTTTTCGAAATTTGGATAACTTCTTGCAAAGGAAAAATTCAACTCCGATGGGGCAGTCCAAACCGCCTTCAATGATTTTATTGATTCCCTTCCGAATGGTTTTTTTAGTAAAGGGATCGATGAACTACCTATGAGATGGCAAAAATGCATGATAGCAATGGTATATACTTTGATTAAATAAATATATTATAATAAAAAAAAATCGGCTTTATGTTCCTCCCATACTAAACGCCAATTTCATATGTAAGGACCTAATACAAAATTACATTTTGTTTTTCTCTATAAAGTTCATGTTCTCATTTTTAAACGATTTTGATTCAATTGGTTTTTATAATAATGACCAAATTTCTTTTCTACCTTAAAAGATTGACAGCTTCTGCTACAAAAGATTACACATATGAAAATAAAAACATATTTTTTTTTTAGTTTAGATGGTTTTCGCCTTATAAGGGCATTATTAATCATTATCAGGTGGAATTAAAAAACAATTGAGTTTTATCATGGCGTTGCACAAAATTACCTCCGAAACAATAAATTCCATTCAATTGTTTAGTGTAACAACTATGAAGATACTTTTATTAAAATCTATAAAAGTGAAATAGAAGACAATATTATAACCATTTTCAGAGAAGGGTTTTATTTCTTAAAAATAATTAATATCTTCATATACATTAATGGTTTGGCTCATCGGGCTACGTCAATGGGCACCTTAGTAAAGATACAAATTATTGTGTATTATAATTTGCACTTTTTTCTGTTATTTTAGGGATGTCTTCTTTTCATACTTGCCGGGACGAGAGGAAGATCTGTATGTGAAAGATATATCAACATTTATGTGAAAGTTATATCCCATGAGAGAGCAGAGAATATGTATTGATCGAAAAAACGGCAACAATAAATTCACCTGTTTTGTATATTTTGATTAAAGCATCTATAAATTGTTATATCTGGATTATCGTTTTTTTTTATCATACATAAATAATATTAACAGTAAACAACAAAAATTAATAGCACATTGAGAAGTTTGTTGCCAAAAGTACACACAGGAATATTGCAAAAAATTTTAAAAATATATAAGCCAAAAAATAGTTTAATAAACATACAAATTGTAGCACCTACCGAGAAATGAAGAGGCTGGCGGGTGACGGAGAGAAGTGCAGAAATCGAGTGCTTGGTGCAAACCAATCCTAGGATTGTGACCCAAAAAAAATATTTTGACAGGAATGATAATTTTACTTTAATTAATAAAATTCTATGCTTTAGTTATGTTAATTTTTATTTTATTTTTGCTTCAACAGGGCAAGAGGCCCAATTACATAAGTCGAAACATATCATAAAATACTCAGGCTTGAATAAATCACATTAATTATTGAGGTCATGCAATGATTATTTGTGACCTCACCGGGAATCAAAAAATAATAACATATCCGATCTTTGATCGGATATGTTATTATTTTTTGACCTATATAAAGTATGTAACATGTAAAATTGCACAGTGGAATTTATTTTATTTATTCAAAACCAGCTGATAGGCCAATATTATGTCGTGAAAAGATACCTGTAATAAGGCTTTTAGCTATTATATCCTAGTATTTTATCACTCCAGGCTTCCTGGTATATGCAAAAAAAATATAGACATATGGATATTCTAAAGTATATACAGAATGTCTCGTAGCTAGTAGCAAAAATTTTGGGGAATTCTTCGTTCAATGTTGTCTTGTGGTTAGGACTCTCGCCTCGTGATCCAAAGGTCACAGGTTCGAATCTCACTCCAGACAAGCAAGTTAGTCCTATTTTCATAGCACAAGCGTTTAGCTTAATTTGAAAATAGTAAGAATATTTGATGCGACACGAATTCCATGTTCGTATCTCTATTTAAAAAAAATAAAAATAAATGAATAGAAAATATCCTTTATACTTTTGGTGAACTCAGTGACGTCAATGTTTCCTTTTTTTTTCTCAATATTTCTGACATATCTTCTGTAAAATATATATTACACTAACTTTTAGGGAATATTAAAAATACAAGTCAAATAAATTGTAAATAAATAAATAAACCTTATAGAAGTTTGAAAAATATTTTTTTGTAAATTTTTAGAAAAAAAATTTAAAGTGACAACTGTATATTTTATAAAACAATCTAAAATAAATTGAAAAAAATTTGAAAATAAATAATTGAATCACTATTTTCACATATTTATTATACACATATTTAATTTAGTTTACATTCATTTTTAAATTTACTTTATCTAATACACACTATTATACATTTCAAACATAACAATGAATATTCAGGATAAGTCGATAAAGTTCCACAAATGAATATAAATTTATTTATATAAATTTTAACACTATATACCGTGGATAAACCGGAAGTCATTAATTCAAGATTTTTGTGTACTTATCGTGTGGCTTTTGTATGATCTTATCCACACTCTTGCACAAACTGTTCTGTTGTTTAGTCCGGCCCTTTGATGACGCTAATGAGGCCCGTTTCTTGTTTGGTTCGCAAAAAATCTAATCTATCAAAACTGTGGAGGAATATAAAATTAACCAACAAATTGTCGCCATGTAAATGGTGCCGACATTCAATTAATTAACTTTTTCCACAGTAAGTAGGTATCTAAGTGGGCGATAGCTAAAGAAGAAATATCTGTTATCATTGCAAGCTTAAACTCTCAACCACCATAAAAATATTTGTAACATGGACCGTATACAACAATTTCTGATTATAATATGGTGGTATATGTCAATTTGAAAACTTACAATATTTAAAATGCGTATACATATATCGATAGGAAAAACAGACAGATCTTTATAATAAGTCAATTTATGTCAAATTGACAAGAAAAGATACATCGCAACAGTGCATAAATAGAAAAATAAAAGTTTTCTGTCGAGCAAATTAATAATGATTTGATGATTATAAAAAAACTAATTAAACGCACATACCAACTTAAATTTAAACACTGCAGATGCATTTCTATGCACAATTCACTGGAAAGAAAGAAAGGAATGAAATTTTTTATTTTTGATATTTTAAAATTTAATTTATTAGAAAATGATTTCTAAGCATTATACTTTATGTAGATAAGTACTGTGGGTACTAGACGGTATTATTTTGAATAAATTTTTTTAAATAGGTAGGTATTATGAATTCATATTGTACACTGGGATTTTAAAAGAATGAATTTTAATTTTAAACACACGAGTGTTGTGATTTTTCCATCATGAGAATTTATAAAAAATGTCAATATCTATGTTTGACATTTAAGGGTACTGAAAAAAATATGAACTCATGAACCTCATGAAAATATGAAGGTAACGATATTTGTTTGGTGAATTTTTGTCTCATACAGATTTTTCTGAGATTACTCTTGTAGAAATTTGAGGTGGATGGATGGGGGGAGCAGGCTAAGATGTGAAATAATATGAATATTTTCTAACAATTTCTTTTGCTTCTCTTGAAAATTATTGGCATATGTGCTTATGAGCTTCTGTTTGTACACTGTTAACACAGACAACATAAACATGTAAATGCTAATCACAATTTTAAAGTACATTATCAAGTACAAAATACATTACATTTTATCAATAGTACTTATTACATACACAGTTAATAAATTAACAATTTTACTTTCCTAAATTAAAATGTAATTGCACAAAGCAAATAAAAAATAAACCTGCCACCGTTCGATGTCTTAAACATTTGCATTTGCAATTATATATTTGTACTATCTGTAACCATAAGTTTACGATTCCTCCACAAAAAGTTTGATTTTTCAAAATACTGTTCGATTTGCAAAAGGCTCTTGTTTTTTGTTTCCGGCAAAACAAGGTACATAAAAATAGTTCCTAACAGGGATGCCACACCGAAAATTATAAAAAGTCCATGACTGCCGATGGCAGTCTTCATCAGAGGGTACAATTTGGTGAAACCGAACAGTGTTAAATTAAACACCATAAATATGTATCCTCCGCACATTCCCCTAATCTTGGCTGGAAGAAGCTCACCCACCATTAATCCCGGTAACATCATGAAACCAAGGGTATTGGATGCTATGTACACAACAATACAAATGGCTGTCACCCATATATCCAACGGTGCAGGTTCTTGACCTATTCTGCAGAACATGAATATCCCCAGGGCCAACGAGGTGACCGTAGAACCGATTCCTGATAAAATACACATTGTTCTTCGATTCATGTAATAAAGTAAAAAGCACCCGATTATGCAAAAAACTAATCGTATCACAGCTGTCAGGATAGCAGCTATTAAACTGTCTATCTTGTCTCCAGCAACGTCTCGTATAATGTCAACAGCATAAAATATTACGATATAAGTTCCAGAAAATATCTGGAGCATGTTAAAGACATTAATAATGATGAGAGGTTTCAAAACTGGAGGCCTTTTTATCGTTGTAAGGAATGTATCTTTTGTCCTAGCTTGATCATCTCTCTCCTTTGCACTCGCTGTCAAGATCTGGTGGATTTCTTTTTTGGCCTGAAAGAAAATAAACTTGATGTAATTCAATTCGATCAATGGCTAGTTATGTATTTTTGGCTTTCTATATTGTAGTCACTGCAGAAATTTTTCTTTTATTTTATTTGGCTTGAGTTTTGTTGGCCGGGCCTGACAAGACTATCTGTACATAATACAAATGTGCTTTATTTCACTAGCAGTCTTATTTTATTAACTAATTGATTGCAAGCCCAACAATAACGACATGAATTAATCATATTTTCAAATTTATGTTTGCAGTTGTCAAAAAAATTATTGGGACATTCTGATATTGAATTAAATTATTACTTAACACATGAGAAAGTTTGATTGGTTAGTTGAAAGAATGGAATGTCTAAATAGCAATATTTTTTTCTTGTTCAATCAGGTGACAAAGTACTCAATGATTATGTAAATATTTTATTTAAAAATATGACTTCCACTCGCGGGCCATTAAGTGTAACATACAAGCAGCAAAAAATATTTTCCTATAGATATTCATTGGGTTGCACTTTATTCCCATTTCTATCAAATTTCTTGGCGAATTTCTAAAGTATTGCATATTGAAAATAAGTATCTAAGTACCTAGATAATAATAAATAAATACATATACATATATCTTTATTAGATGAATGACAAACAGAGTTATGTATATTTTGTTTTAAGGTTACATGTAGCATGTATTTTGTAGACTTTTATTGACGTTTTGACTGTGTAATCCCTGTATACTACCTTACTATCTAATAAATATACATATGTATTTATTTATTATTAATATGTATAGATACATATACATACACATATGTATCTATATAAATTGGCGAATGTCTGTTACAAATGACCGGACAAACCGTGCAGGTTACCTATTTTCTGTTTTCGATTTAAACTATTAATGAACACATGAAGGTAAGAACCCACCCAGGTTGGAGTCACAAATCTCATTTGAAAAAATAAATGTTCATAGGACCTATACAGTGAATGATGTTAAAGTACAATTATAAAATGATTTTATTTGAAATATCCCTGCACATGCCTTAGTATTAGAAGCGGACAACAATATATTTAAAAAATTTAATCTAATGTAATCCTAATCTAAACTTACCAGAGACTCGTCCCCTCTCAGCCAAAGGACAGCAGCGTGAGCTTGAGTCAGTTTGCCATGACGAGCGAGCCAGTCCGGAGTCTCAGGAGCTCGGAGAAGTAGAATGACGGCTAGTAAAGGGAGTAACACCCCTGATGCAGCTACCCATCTCCACGGTAGTTGACCAAGAGCGTAGATGAAGAGAATGCCCAGAGAGTAGTTCACGAAGGGTGCACCAGACAGCATGCCTCTGAGTTTGGGGTCTGATATCTCACCGAGATATACCTTCAAATAATTCAATTGATCGGTTCACAGACATAAATTACAAATAAGGATCAGCTTTTTAATTGAAAAATTTCAGTTCGTTTTCATTTCATTCGTGTTTTGTTTGTGGCGGTACCGGGCTGACCCACACCATGTGTGGTCTGGCCAACATACGCAATACCTGCCAGCCGACAGTCATCGCGGTAACAGACTGCTGACACCTAGCACTCTTTGTCGCTTAGAAACAAAACAGAACTCTTGGGAGGCGTAAATGAGAACAAAAAGGGTGGAGACCAGAGGTAAAGCTGCAGTGGCATTTCAATCGGGTCTCCGTCGTCAGATCGGGCGGACCTTCGCCACAGGCCCACAGACTTTCTTTGTTCCTTGTGTTATCACATTTATGTACTTTCTTCAGTTGCTCCCAGAACATCTATCTGGTGAGTACACACAAATACATTCAACAAACCTTGCTTAAAATTTAAAATTTAAATACATAAAAGATTTTCGTGTTTGTAAATATATTATACGGTGGGGCAGGACGTCTTGCTTATTTAGAAATTTAACTAAAAAAAGTCATGCAATTATATATTTAATTCTTTGAACAGCATCAAGTACAAGATTTAAATCTTACGTTTACACAGTTTTAAAAATTATATCAGGCAGATGGGGTCCATTATTCTTAATATACTGCGTTGATCGAACTCGAAGTTTCGTTAAACTTTTTCCATCATATTGAACCCATTAAAAGTTGTACAGAGAACGATTATTGAAGTAATATTAAAAAAGTCAACTTTCTCATTACAACACTTAACAAAATTTGCAATTCCGAAACAAAAAAATCTCTTTTATACAAATAATTGAAGAAATATTTATGCAAAACTTGAAACAAGGCACACGCTTAAGGTTTAAAAAAAATTGAAAATTTGTACAGGCGTTAAAAAAATTATTTTAATGCATAATTGTTGATCTAATATGAATTCTGAAATGCAGTAAGAACTTTTAAAAATATAACTTATAGAAAAAGACATACGTATGACAATATTTTTAAAAAAAATCACGATAGAGTGAAGCTGCGAAAGTCGAAGCGCAAAGAGGCTAGGGATTACTGTGTATGTATTTAGGAATAAAAAATTTCAATAACTTCTGTTTAATCTCTGACTGAGATTTGGTCTGAATCGCAATCAACCAAGGAGATGTTTCCCCCTGGTCAGAATGATCTTCCATCTAAAGAGAACTATTCCTCTCTTAACAAAATTTATTACAAAAAGCATATTTGATCCTTTTATATGGATCTGAAGGGCATATTCCATTTGTCGCAGATATCACCAAAATGATTTATAAAATGTTAAAAATTAATGATATGCTTCTCCTTTCATCTTTTTATTGTTTTGTCAAACTACAGAAGAAAAATATAAACTAAAAACAAATGCATAACAAAGAATGCCACATTCCTTCCTTGCAAAATCACAGATGTCGCCCTTGGGCACACTAATCACAATTACTGACAAAAAATGCAGTTTGTTTTGACCGTGACCCAAAGAGGTAGCTCAAATAACCTCCCTACAGAAATTAAGAAAATAATAGAGATTAAATAAATAAAAAAGAAATTAAATGAATCCTACAAAAAACACAATTAAACAATATTTCTTTAAATATGTAATTATATAAAATACTTAATAATACAAAAGTGTAAGTCCCTTTCCAAGTACAAGAGTTAGTCTCTTTTTGGAGAGGTGATAAAATTTATGTATCCTTATAGTTTTAATAGACTAGACTAGACTAGAAAAAAATTGTAATAAAGCTGTATGTAATATTATATAAATAATAATAATATACTGTTTTATTCAGTTTGTAAGAATGAAGACTCACCTAATTATTTAGAATTATGTATTTTAAATGTGATCTAGAAATAAGCAAGTAGTACCAGCTGACCTGACCCGTGGCAGCAAGAGTCCCCACAGAGTAACCGCAGAGCACGCGGCCCACGAGCAGCACAGACATCTGTTGGGCTGTGGCCAGCACCACCCATCCGACCACCAGTGGTAGTACAGATATCTGCAGTGTGCGGAGTCGGCCAAGGCGCTCCATTGTGGCACCAGCCAGGAGGGAACCTACTGGTGTCGCCGCAGAGTGAACACTCGCTGAAAGAAAACGTTTATTATATTTACTAAGCATTGTGTAAAATGTGACAGGAGGGACACCCCGTGAACGACCTCCTATGCAGCAAACCAATCAAATGATAGAGCAGCAGGATCCACACTACACGGAGTAATTCACCAAGCTGAAGACATTACTGTCTTTACAACCTGGAAGGTTTTGGTCAAGGATATGTTGCAAGGAGAACCATGTTCCCCAAATTTGAGAAATATAACTGAAAGAGAAAATGCAAGAATTTAGTATTGTGTCGTGTTACTATCTTTGAAAAGCTCTCTACTTATTATAATATTCTATCCGTAGGTATTTATGACATCAAATTTTCAAAGATTCAACTTGTGAGTTTCTCTTTAGAAAATAATCTTCACTCAACCTAGTTTTAAAAGTCATTGACTTCTGATTGAATATTATTTAATGAGTAAGATTTAACATTTTAAACGCCACAAATGCCATAACACAAAACTTTGCATGTCATGCCAAGTTATAAATGTAATTATGCACATTTAAAGCTTGCAGAGAAGGGATGAAAAATAATTTTAACGCCATATATGTATTTGAAATTATTCTGCCATCTGTGAATAATCAATCCCAGCTAAAAACCATCTTAAGTAAGCACCTTTAAGGCTTACCTACGTGGTCAGATGCTTGTCAAAAATGCTTAGTAGTTAAAAAATTAATGAGAACAGCATTAAATTAGAATAATCTTTAATAAGAATGATATTCAATTTGTACATAAGATTCAACTAACCAATCCATGAGCCCATCTCCAGATCAGCGTGCATGGTGGAGTTCTCTGCATACAGCTGCGGAAGCAAAACTGCAGAGAAGCCAATGGGCTGGCCGGCAGCGGCCGATAGAACAAACACCGCAAAAGCTGCGACGCACTGAAATAAGGAACCATTTTGTTATAATATAACCTTAAGCCAGCACAATTTTTCACAAATTATATGGCACAATATTCATGATGAAATAATAAATTATTTAAAATAATATACCATTCCATTACTTATTTTCATGACCACTGATGAGATGGCATTATGGTGTATACCTTTGGTACGGCATATATCTTTGGTTTATAATTTTTTTATTCACCCTGTTGTGTAATATTTTTTAGATATCAATTCATCTTTTTATATAATAATATCATCTCTTTAACAAAATTAATATTTAATGAAGGTTGGTCGGTGCACTAGGTTAAATATGTACCTACCGTCACATGCATTCATAGCATACTTCCTGATATGTGTTATCTTTTAACATTTATTTAGGCATCTTTACAATTTGACTTATTTTCCAAAAAATTAATAAATGGATTACAAGAATTTTCAGTCGTAATAATGTTTTATATTATCACAAAACCCGTCTGATTAACAATTTGTATATACATAGTAGACAAAAACTCAAGAATTCAACAATACAACTACATCGCTCAGTTGATGGAAAAGTGACACAATAAAAAAATGCAAAATTGAGTTAATTATGAACATTCGTGTAGGTAATTAATCTTTAATTTTTTTGAGATTTCAAATGAATCACCAGATCATTACTGCCCACATAATAGTAATTTCGTTAAGCAAAAAGTATAGATTTTTGCAAAAATTGATTGTTTGATTGGTAGAAAATGAAAAAATCTATACTTTTTTCTTAACTTACTATTCCTACTGATTATAGAATGGCCTTTATTTGTTAATTTCAGATATTGGAGCTGATAATGCTGACGAACCTAACTTAAACAATACTATAAATCATGACAATTCCTCTGATGACTGCGGACTCACATTACTAAATTCATATCTTTTTGAAATAATTTGAGAAATGTATAAGACTGCATCTCATCTATTTGATTTAGCAATACTTCATCGAGTGAGTCCAGCAACAGTTAATGTAACGAATGTGATAATAATGAATTCGGCATAAATTCAGCAGTTATTTACAGGGGGAAATAAGAAAGGGGCAATTTAGACAAACAAACTAAGGGATCTAGAAAAAGGTTAAGTGATACATATTGATCAGTGGAAAAAGAATTTGACCAAATATCCAGCATATCTTATAAATCCACATTGAAGCTGAATAAAAGCGAATGGGGGAAATAAGAAAGACTTGCTAATTTTTTTTGGGATATTCTGCTAGGTGTGTACAACATTTCTCGCCAGAAAGCCCGTATAAATACTACAGGATATTCCAAAAAAGTCTAAGCGAAACATTCTGAACAGCTTTGAAAACCTCAGAACTTTTTTAAGACTTGCTAGATTTAGTTAAAAGTAACGAATTCCTAATTAATGCTAATTTGCTATGAAAATCATTAATAATTTGCCATAGTACCATATTTGTACAGCATTTGTATAAAGTATTTAAAATATTTTTAAATTGTAACTACTTTTGATGAACTTTTCGTGGTTTGATTGCGAAAAGAACAATTTACTGTCTATGAAAACATATATTAGAGAAAAATATAGGTTAGGGGAAACATTGATGTCACTTTCTGCTGCAAAGGTGGGCAGAATTAAATGTAATATAAACCCACACCATTCTAATAAAGTAGAAGTAAGTAGATGTTGTGATTGTAGACAATAATTTAAAAATAATAATTGTGTGCAACACTATAATATGTATGTATTCGCAATGTCAATCATTTCAAATTATATGACAGAGATAATATGATAGGTAGAGATAATATGATAGGTAGAGTGTAGATAAAAACCGGCTGATCATGATTTACTGAGGTTAAAATCTTTCTGATAATCTGATATAATACTTCTTGTTAATGAAGCAACATCAATCATTTGATGATGTGTTATTCTATCAACATTCAATTTAATATGATTACATGATAATTTTAACAATAGAAAAAATAATTATTTACAACTGATAACATGAAAGTATCTATCGGGCATATCAAGATTGATACTAATAATTTTGATATGGTGTAAATAAAATAAAATTTTCATACTAGTTTCTGTTCAGCCTTGAAATTTATACTGATACAGTAAAACCCTGTAAATTTGAATGCCGATAGTTAGAAATTCGCCATAATTCAAAATTTTTAAAACTCACTTGTGAGTTTTTAAATTTTGAGATGCATTTCGCCTTATGAGAGCATTATCAATCTCTGATATTGATAATGCCTTCATAAGGCAAAACGCGCCATAAATCAATACATTTTAGTTAATATTTCGATTTTTTTTTGAAAATTGAAAAAATATTTTGATTTTTTCACAAGTGAGAATAACAAACATGTCAGTATCGGGTACTTAAGTAATAGAAATATAGGAAAGGTTTGTGGCCGCTGGAATGACAGAACGATTGGATGTAAATGTTTATTTCTTCCCGGAGATATGCCCCGGGAGCAAGTGAAAATGTACAAGTAAATGATACATATAAATAATGAACAAAGAAATAGATGATTTATCGTAGCATAAGCCTGCCCGATGTTACGACAGAGTCCCAACTCGCGTGGTGTCCTTGTTTCCGTAGCTCAAACCCTTTGTTCTGTTATGTTCACAATACAGGCGACAGCCGGCGCGGTTCGTTTACGTTAACATAATAAAAAAGGGTCCTCGCTATCGTTGACAGATAAGTACACAGCATGAATGGCTGGGTACCGCTATAGAAATGTAGCGGTCTTTGTATTACCATAATGAATATTGCGTTTTCGAAATGATTTCTTGAAATATGAAAAAATTCAGACGTTTTTCATAAAATTAATAGCCTTTTTTCATTAGTTTTATGATTTTTGGCAAATTTCACAATTGCATTATGATAAATTTTTTATCTTGAATTTCGAATTAACGGGGTTCAGCCTAAGTCGAAATGTTCTTTTGGATTCTTTGAATTTCCAATTAACTTGGTTTTACTATATCTACATAGTACTATTACGATAATTTAATTTATACAATATGATGCAATTGCATGCATATTGCCATAACAGAAAACCTTCATTGCAAATAATTCCACCTGATTATTTTTCAGGCAAAATATACAAAACAACTCAATAAAGAGTTAAGGTTGTTATTACGGTCGTTAGACATATTTAACTGTAAATAGTTGCGGATACTTTATACGAACTGTATGTTTTTCCGAGAAACTATTCTAGACATATTTAACTGTAAATAGTTGCGGATATTTTATATGAACTGTATGTTTTTCCGAGAAACTATTCTCGACGTTTCGATGAATGTTTTGCAGTAAAGTCCGCCGACATAACTAGTACATATTGCACACTGGCGACCTCTATTGTAGAAGAAGTGAACACTTCACAACAAAGTGCATATAATTTGTGACCTCGAAAGTAGTAATCAGTCCGCCCTCTACCTCCGCGGGTAAAGGTCGTCCTCCTGATGGCATCGAATAAGCATTATTAAATTCGTGTTCAGTGACTTTTTGGTAAATTAATAAAAACTTTAAAATGCTTTAGTATTTCATTTGTCTCCTACAGATCCCATGAGAAGAGTAATGTTGACTCTGCAATCTTCAAGGTGAATAATAATCGGTTTATCTTAAATATTCTGATGCTTCCGCAAATGATAATGTGCTATCATCCTGCCACAGTGGGGTTACAAAATCTACCATGCAACATCAATCAGAATCCACTTTATTGTTAATGAGAAGATTACGCATGTATGTATATACATATTGTGATTATTATCTTATTATGGTATAATTCCGTACGATTTTGTAGTACATTTTCTTTTAATGATATAAAATGAATAATCATGAATTATGGAAAATGACTGACACAAACGATACTTCCGAGATAATAATAGCTAATAAAAAATTATACTACACAAATAAATAGTATTGAAAAATAAATTAAAACTTCAAGATAGGTAAATTGTATATTATATATACCTATCTTGAAGTTATATAGTATATCGAGTAGATATGAAAATAATATAAAAATTCCTAAATAATTTACCCACAGAAATAAAAAGTATTGATGACTGCAATAAATTTAAGTACAAGTTGAAGTGTTTTTTTTTATGTTGAATGTTAGAAGATTATGGTCAGGCCATGATTTTAATGTATTGATATTCTCGTTTGCTTTCGTCTGATTCGTGAACTTTTGCCCAAGAAGGATAATTTGTTAACAGTGCGGTGTCGTCTGGGTGGAATGCTTGATTCAAAGTTGATTTTGTTGAGATGTGTCATTTAAGTGAGTGAAAAATGGTAGAGTTCTGGGGACCGTACCTTAGGGGAATCCAAATTCACCTATTGGTGGATTACTTGGAGATTCATTTGATCTGACTATCTGGGGTATAATCGGTGAGCGGCATTTTACCCGTTTGGTCAATCCCGTTCCCTTTTGGTTGTGATATGAGTTGCTTGTGGGAGATACTATCGAGCACTTCCCTCGAATCGATGAAGATACCCGTGCAATTACTTTATTTGTTCAATTTATTTTGCATGACGGTGTTTTACAACCCGTTTCATATGCACGTTGTAATTATCATTAGCGCGACCGGCATCCAAAGCTTTTTCATTCCCCTTAATTAAACACGAATGTCACTAATGAGATATCTATTTTTGATTGGAATTTTTAAAGCAATATCCTTTATATGTGTAATGAGATTCTTACGAATTATTAGCATTACACTAGAATACAACTGAAATATCATTTCAAATTTTTAAACTCTTTTTTAGACCAGTTTTTAAATTCAGAATATTCAGAGTTTGTCCAAAATTTTCAGAACATAGGAACACAGGTCAATCCTGGCCACTTCTGCCTCTCACTGACCTGATTGACAATACCTCTTGTGGTGGAGAAGGGCTTCCCTTGGTGTCCTGGCAAGGAGCCCACAGACCCAAGGTCCTTTATAAAGTCCCTCAGGGACTCCTTGCGGGATTTCCTCGGCAGTCTGTCAAATTCTGTACTGGATACTATCCGGGGGGCCTTGTCGGAGCCCGACAGCATTGCTGTCGTCTCACTGGAAAAATACATTGGTTGATATTAATCATTTGAATTATTTATTATTAATTTGAAATAACGTCACGAGTAGGGAATTCAATTTCGAGTCGGGATTACCCTTTCGGGATCCCTCGAGATTAGAATTTCCAATTCCGCGGGATCCCTATGGATCGGGATCCCGAATACGTTTGTGTTTTTTTTTGTTTATAGAGCTGAATAGCAATTAACGACAATTCCTTGCATTTTTATATCAGCAATTTTAATAAAATGTTCGTTATTAATCATTGCATTAAAGTTTTTGTAGGCGTTTTTTGAAGCATCAATCAGTTATTGTAGTAGAGTAAAAACTACTAACTAGTAGTAGTTTTTATTACTATGTTAGGTTGATAAAATACAGCAAATATTATTCAAATATTTTCATTATTTGAATGTGACATGAACATAAGTTTAAAGTACTTACTAAAAGCTCTATAAACATACATAATTAAACATACAAAACATAAAAAATGTTGATCAATCCCGATAATCTCGTCCGATTTTTAGGTTCGGGATTGATCTTGTAAAATGCCTCGAGATCTCGCGGGATCGAGATTGCATTCCCTAGTCACGAGTTTCAAACTGAATTTTCTTTAAATTTATGTTAATCAAGCGTTTGAAGTTCGAGGATCCACTCTAATGCAACATCTCTGAAACCTTAACATATTTCACGCAGATCGCCATAGTAACAACATCGTTCAAAATAACACCACCACTGGAATTTGCGGATTATATAAATAGCTGTATAGTCGGGACGTGGATGGGGTTTTTAGCGCGAAGTATGTGCGCCTCGCATATATATAAGACACACAGTTATGATGCAATTTAAGTATTTAGTATTGCATTATTAAATCCCTGGTAAACAAAACATATTTCTTACAAACAGGACAGCCCAAAAACATAAATAATATTAAACTGCACATTAGTAATTGCGAAAATAATGTTGGTTGTAATTGTCCCAGTATAGGAAATTATAAGTCCATCAAGTATTTAGGAATAATTATTGACAGACACGTGAGATGGGAGGAACACATAGATGGATTGGCAAAAAGACTAAGGCCCGGTTGTTTCAAATTCGATCAAAGTAAGCGTAGAGTTTAAACTGAAATTTTACGTTCTCCACCAATCAGACGATCCATTTTCGTAAAAATCTATGCTTTTATCGACCGCTTACTTTGATCGAACTTGAAACAACCGGGCCTAAAAAAGCAGATCTATATCTTTAAAGTACTTAGAAATATTTTGAATATGGAAAAGCTGAAATCTGTTTACTATGCCTTGTGTCAATCCATCTTATGTTATGGTATTGAAAGTTGGGGGAGTGCATCGATTATACACTTGCATCAGGTAAATATAGCTCAGAAGGCCATACTTCACCATCGTGAATTTATGTATCCTTCTGAACATCTATTTAGACAATTTAAGGTTCTGGATGTTAGACAATTATACATACAGAAAATTCTAACAACATTCCATAAAAATATAAACAATCTTCAAATTATGCCTGAAAGACCGCATCTCTAACTAGAGCAAAATATAATAAAACGGTCCCTAAAATGAAAACAACTTTTGGCCAAAGACTATTCAGTTTCCAAGCTCCTAGAATATATAACCTAATTAGTAAAAATATTCAAACCAGCAGTAATATTAGGTCCTTACATATGAAATTGGCGTTTTGCCGTACTGGCAAATTTGATCTCAAATATCTTCTCTTTGGTTAGGAATTCCAAATCCAAATTTATACAGCTATTTACTCGTGTATTTTTGTTTTGAAAATTATAATTCATTTGTTTTTTCCTCAACTGTTTTTTTCTTTGCGTCACTCAGTTTACAAAATGAAAAACTTGAAATATCGCGTTATTTACGAGTACGAGTTCCATCGTGGCACCAGTGCTGCAGAAACGGCTCGAAGGATTAATGACGTGTATGGCGACGGTGCCGCAAAAGAAAACACAGTGCGTTTTTGGTTCCAACGTTTTCGTTCTGGAAATTTCGACCTGCAGAACAAGCCCCGTGGACGGCCGGAGACCAAAGTTGATAATGAAGAATTGAAGGCTATTGTGGAAGCGGATCCATCGCAAACCACATCCGAGTTAGCTGCAGGCTGCGGTGTTAGTGATAACACTGTTTTAATCCACTTGAAGCAAATTGGTAAGGTGAAAAAGCTTGAAAAGTGGGTACCTCACGAATTGAGTGAAGCAAATCAACAAACGCGCGTTGACTGCTGCGTTGCATTACTCAACCGGCACAATAATGAAGGGATTTTAAATCGAATCATTACCTGTGATGAAAAGTGGATCCTGTACGATAATCGGAAGCGCTCATCGCAATGGCTGAACCCTTCCGAACCAGCCAAACCATGCCCCAAGCGAAAATTGACTCCAAAAAAGTTACTTGTGAGCGTTTGGTGGACTAGTGCTGGTGTCGTTCACTACAGCTTTCTTAAATCTGGCCAGACGATTACGCCAGATGTCTATTGTCAGCAACTGCAAACCATGATGGAAAAGCTAGCTGCTAAACAACCGAGGCTGGTTAATCGCTCTAGGCCACTGCTGCTTCATGATAACGCTAGACCACACACTGCACAACAGACGGCTACCAACTTAGAGGAGCTTCAATTGGAATGTCTAAGACATTCACCGTACTCTCCGGACCTTGCCCCAACAGATTACCATTTTTTTCGAAATTTGGATAACTTCTTGCAAAGGAAAAAATTCAACTCCGATGGGGCAGTCAAAACCGCCTTCAAAGATTTTATTGATTCCCGTCCGAATGGTTTTTTTAGTAAAGGGATCGATGAACTACCTATGAGATGGCAAAAGTGCATAGATAGCAATGGTACATACTTTGATTAAATAAATATATTATAATAAAAAAAAATCGGCTTTATGTTCCTCCCATACTAAACGTCAATTTCATATGTAAGGACCTAATACCAAAAAATTCAGAGTAAACCTATTTAATATTCTTTTCAATATGGGTAGCTGAAAAGAAATTAATGGAAATTATAAAATAAAACTCTTTAGTGAAATGAGTATTATCATTATTTTTTTTTCTCTTCTTCTGCTTTTTGAAAATATATAAATTTTTTATCTTATTTGGAAAACTACTGTTAGACTAATGTATTAATTTATATATGTAATGTATTTATCTAATTATCTTATTTGGAAAACTACTGCTAGTCTAATGTATTAATTTATATAATGTATTTATCTAATTATCTTATTTGGAAAACTACTGTTAGACTAATGTATTAATTTATATAATGTATTTATCTAATTTAACTTTTTATTGTATTAATTTAATTAAAATATTTGTATTGTATCAATCTAATTAAAATTTTTATAATGTACTAATTTACTTGAACTTTAAATCATTAATTAATTATATATACTAATAAGTACCTATATTCAAATATTGTGTTTTAAAATGAAATATGTAACTTGCCCTAAAACAGGCCAGCCTAGTTACATATTTTATCATATGATTGTATGATAAATTATTATTGTATAATTATATTTGTAATGTAATTTAATGTAATGTTATGTTAAATAAATAAACAATAGACATTGATTTTTTAAATAAAATGTAAAAATTTAATTTTGTAATAAAGGGCGACTTATTTACTAAGACATTATATTTTTTAAGAATATTGAGTTTAACATTTTCATAATTGTTTCAAAATTTATAAGGTCATAGTAATTTTTTTAAATAAGTCAAACGTAGCAGCGGAGGAACCACAGCGCGGACCAAGAAATTTCTGTTAGTTTATAGCTATATGTTTTGATAGTTTGTGGTCTGTATAAACACCTTCCATTAGTCATTCTTAGGGTAATCCAAAATTTTGGCTTTTGCATATTAAGCGAAATTTGTTATTTTGTGTACCTATCGTATGATGTATGGGCCCAAAAAACTCTATTCTATTGCCACAAAATGAACGACCAAAATTTAACACGTACGTCGAATTTTAAGGGTCTCGGGATTAGATTTGTGAGCACCCTGATATTTCATAATCAAAAAGAGACGGTCAGTGGTAAAATGATTGCGAATGCTAGGATTTGTTCTGCGTGTAGCCAAGATTTTTGAAAATACCCGCACACTGAAAAGTTGATACGAAGTAGACTCGTGAGTGACTCGATGATTTAGGGGACACATGAGCTTAAGTACTCTCTCATGATAGAGAAAGTGCAAAAAAAATCTAAGATATCTCTACATCAGAGAATACGGGCATTATCCATGGTTTTACCCAACTGAGTTTCTCCAGGGTATGCTTGGCTACAATAGTTTAGAGACTAGAATGAATGTGTATTTGATTATGCATTTTATTGATTGTTGAACAGTATGATCGATAATCCTGAAATTATGCGGAGTGTTGGTTTGTATATTCCTGATAATTACTTTAGACGCATAGATTGTTTCACATTCAAATATACAAGACCAACATACCGATGGTTATGCCTGTTGTAAGAGCTGTCAATGCTGAACAATATCACTTTGGACATTGATCTGTTCCATATCTCTGAGAGGGTTTTCTGAATCAGGATTCTCCTACACCCTTGATTTGAATCATTTTATTTATGTTTGATATCTTCTTCGTCAGCCATCTCTCCACTGCTGGATGTAGGCCTCTTCTAAAGTTCTCCAATCTTCTCTTCTTTGGGCTTTCTAATCCACCCACTACCCCCGACAGGTATAACATCATCGGCTGACCTTTTCTGAGGCCGCCTCTTCCTCTTTTCATGTCCCATGGTCTCCACCTCAGAACTCTGAGTGCCCATCATGTTTAATATATGTTTTTTTTATAAATGTCAAGTGAACATTTATGAATTAAATGTATGCCTAATGTGCACTCCTTTTTACAGTAGCCGGCAAACATCTTGAAATTTTACGGCGTAGTGGGGGGAAGTTTGCGCATATACCTTTCCACCAAAGAGACCCAAATTTTGCCTTCTGCGCATTCCCCCACTACGTCAAAGAATTTCAAGAAGTTTGCCGGCAACTGTATTATAAGTGCATGCTGCAGATGCTCTTGAAAGTTGACATAATCGTTTATTTTACTTTTATTTAAATGTTGTATTATCAATGTCTCTGTATGTATCTCTTTAATTAAAATAAAAATAATGCGAAGTAGGAAGTAGGGTCTATTTCCCATTTTTAAAATGACAGAAGAAGTTTAATAATAAGCATAATTTGTCAATTTTCAATATGTCAATTGGTTATTTCAATGACATTTCAAGTCACCTTAAGATGCTGTGTCAATTCGAGTAATTAAATTGTAGAGTGTGCATATCTTTCACTTGCAAATGAATTCATTGAACTTTGAGTATTGGTGAGATGATACCTACGTCAGTATTCGTATCTGATAATGGCTGTGTAATCAGCATTAGCGGCATTTGCTTTGGGGATAGGGTACTAAACCCATGGACTGGCATCTGATCATTAGCGAGATAGGTTGGTTAATGGATTTAAAAATAATTGAACCACACACAATCTGCACCTATGCATATAGTATGTTCCTACTTAGCAGGGGCGTGCACTCCATACAATAAAAGAAATTCTGTGAAAAAATTACATTAATTTAATATGTATTCATTTAATGTGCAGTCAAAAATCTATATATTAATTACTCCAACCAATGTCGTTTCTGCATATGGATAATTTCTGTTGCCAGTTTAAAAAAAAACATTTTAGAGTACATTAAAAAGATTAAAAAATATAGGAATACGAACAAACTGATATCAAAAAACATCCAAATCCAAATTATCGAAAATTAAAATATCGGAATTTATAGATTTTTTAAAATATTTTCGTGGAATCCGTGTATTCAAAACAGCCAACGTAATTGCAGTCAACGAATTTTTGTGCTGGCCATACCACAGAATGACGCTTTATGACATTGACAGTAAGTATACGTTTACGCTTTTCTTTTTATTGTTTTTGCGTTAATCTTGCTTCAATAAACGTTCAAAGCATTTATTTATTAAACATTTATTACGCTTTATATTTTATTTAAACTGCAAAGTGAACTTAACCTTAGATAAACATCTCTCATATAACCTCAAAAGTCTCACAGCGCGTGGCGCGAATTTTACGTGTCATTTTCTCCGTATTTATACATAAAAATTATTATTTTTCAGAATTCCAATGGAAGACTCAACATCACAAACCGGCAATTTGATAATGCGATTGAAGAAATGCCAGACGTAGAGTGTCAAACATAACAGAAGAGGAATGTGAAAGAAGGAATGCTGACCAGCGGGAACGTAAAAATGCTAGGCAAAGAGTGTATGCTGAAGGAAGAAATGCGACATCTTATTTTAAATGTGCCATTAACAATTTTAATTCATTTGCATTATGCCAATCATTGCAAAGCGGTTCATTTTGGTGCTGAAAAGGGTAAGTTACTTCATAGCTGTTGCCACAATGGAGGACTGCCGCAATATCCAGAAGAAAACAGTAATGAGTCTAAAAATTTTAAGGAATTTATTCGACAGTACAACTGTGCTAATGCATTTGCATCTTTCCGTATTGTTTAAAAATTTCAGGTGAAGTATATCATAGAAGTTTGCAGAGTGATGGAGAGGTGCCGGCATATGCGCAACTATATGTTTACAATGCGGATGAAGCAGTCAGGGTACGTATGAGCCATCCGTCTAACCTTAGATGTCAACAAAATATAATGGAAACTATTGATAATGTCATCCGTCGTGTAAGTCCATATGCTCTCCAATACAAAAGGTTGTAAGAAGCGGTTGAGGAAGAAGAATCTATAGTTGCAGAGCACGGGGGCCAGATGCGGAATATTCAACTACTCTTTACGCGTTCTTCGTTAGATGACCAAAGAAGGTATAATGCTCCATCTAATAATAATGAAGTCGCCATTGTGTATGTAGCAGATTACGAAGGTAGGTTACCGCCAAACGTAGATTTTGCTGTTCACCCTAAGAATGTAGGAGGTCTCCAGCGTATTAATATGTTATCAAAACATTTAGATCCGATGGTTTTTCCATTGTTATTTCCATCAGGTGAATTTGGTTGGACTCTACAGCCTTAAATAATACAACATTAACTGCATGGTTTAAACTTAACCAACAAGATAATGAGGCATGTAATATTAAGTATCAGGATTGAACTAATTTCTATGTTTTTTCCAGCAATAAGCAGTGGAAGAAGAGGCAATGTGGCGGGGACAAGATTATTGGTCGCATGTCCCCCGTTTCTCCTAGAAATATAGAATTATACCATTTAAGAAAATTGTTCCCTTTTGTATATTCAAAAGGCATTAATAAATGAAAATTCTTCTTGCACATCACAGGGTTTGCCGGGACCAGATTACAGCAATACTTATAATGAAGTGGTTGATATTAATTTAGCATTAGAAAGTTCTTTAGGGTTAGAGATGGCTGGAAAACTCAATCGAGAACAACATTGTGCTTTCGACAGTATAATAAGTAAAAAAATTCAGATGTACCTGAAACAAAAAAATGTTTCTTTATTGACGGTCCTGGTGGCACAGGTAAAACGTTCCTTTATAAGACCATCATACATACTTTAAGAGGAAGATCTAAGAAAGTTTTATCTGTTGCTTGGACAGGAATAGCAGCAATTTTATTACCAGGTAGACGTACATGTCACATGGATTTTAATTTACCTCTTGATTTATAGAATAACACAACATGCAGAGTGACATCCAAGAACCGTGCAATTATAAGTGCAGCTGATGTTATCATCTGGGATGAAGCACTGATGGCGCCAGTTATAGCTTTAGATATAATTGAACAGACTCTGCACGATATAATGGGTAATAATGATATTTTTGGCAATAAAGTTATCATTTTGGGCGGCGACTAGACAAATTCTACCAGTTTCTCGAAGGGCTTCTCGCGGTCAGTTAGTAGCGACATCTATTAAAAACAGCCAACATTGGAAAAATTTTACTATTTTCAATTTGAAAACTAATGTCCCCGCTTTAGAAGGTGAAAATTCATTTACACAGTGGCTTTTAGATTTAGGCGATGGAAAGCTGCCTCCTGTGGAAGGAAAGTATGCGTCATCAGTGCTTATTCCAAATGAAAGTGGAAGTCAAAATGTTGTTCAAAGCATATAAATGAAGTACATTCTATAGTGTATGTTCCCTAATGAGAAAACGAGCGATACTGTGTCCAAAGAATGAACATGCTCGATTGGTTAACGAAGATGTACTCGGGCGTTTAGAAGGCCCAATCTTTACATTTTATTCTGTGTATTGATAGTATTGAAGATGATGGTCGTGAAATGGACTGCAAAATGATATATTTTTAAAATACATTAATTTATCAATAATCATTAAACTAAAATGCTATGTAATTTATTAATAAATAAGACGCTGTAATTTTATCGATAAAAATAAATACAAATAATAATTCGATAGATGTTTCATTTTTTGTATGTCACTGACAGATACCATAGACAGTAAAACCTGAATTTTTTCTCCTCAATGTTGATGAATTCATTATTTTAAGACCAGCCAAACTTAAAAACTCAAAGTTGACAGCATCACAATGTTATACAGTAACTGTCGAGAAACAAAAAAAGAAATATTGCTTACTTCAGAATACGGCCGATTATCAAATTCTATTAACTTTGTAACAGTAAAGAAAACAATTGTGTTTGTTGCAGAGCAAACACAATTGGCCGCGAGACGACCGTCATTGGCCGCGAAGCGGCCACAATAGCATAAATGGAAATTTGCCAGATACAATTGGCCGCGAAGCGGCTGACGTAGGCATAGGTAAACAATTGTGTTTGCTGCACAGCAAACATAATTGGCCGCGCAGCGGCCATCGCTGGCCGCGGAGCGGCCGTCATTGGCCGCGAAGCGGCCACAATAGCCGCCCGCAGGGCCTAGCAGTAAGCAATTGGCGAAGCCGATTGCTTTCCTGCTAGTTGAAATAATTTTCAGGCGTAGTGTAATGTTAATAATTCGGAAGTATGTCACATATCCACATAAAAAAATTAGATTGCTTTAAATATAGGTCAATCAATAATATAGGCCAAATCTACATATAGGTAGATATCTCATACCAACGGCGACATCTGTACTGGTTTATGGGAATGACAAATTTTCAAACCATAGAGGGCGGCAATAAAAATACAACTTGCATATGGAACAAGGTGTGCAAAGTTAAGATATATACAACTTCCAAAAATTTGATAGATGTGTTGGTCTATCATGGGTGGAATTGATGAATCTTAGTTACATTATGTAAAGTTATCAATTAAGCCAGTCGCACGATGGGTCATAAGCCTGTAAACACCCATAAAGACTTCCATACCTACCTACTTTCCCATATAAAAGATAGCTTTGTCTCTATGAGACATCTATAATACCTATATATCTTAAGAACATATCGCTCTGCGAGAATGAATACAAAGGATGTAACTCCAAAAATGGGTATTTCGATTTATTTCTCTAGTAATAATCATTGTAACGACTGACACTTTTTAGTTACACTGGTTGACACCAGAGCACGGAATGAGTCATTGTTACAACAGCGGTAAGCGGGAGAGGGTCAAGTGGACAAGGGATGCAAGTGGGTACACAGAGGTAGTCGCGGTGCGAATATTATTAATATTAGGTCCTTACATATGAAATTGGCGTTTAGTATGGGAGGAACATAAAGCCGATTTTTTTTTATTATAGTATTTTTATTTAATCAAAGTATGTACCATTGCTATCTATGCACTTTTGCCATCTCATAGGTAGTTCATCGATCCCTTTACTAAAAAAACCATTCGGACGGGAATCAATAAAATCTTTGAAGGCGGTTTGGACTGCCCCATCGGAGTTGAATTTTTTCCTTTGCAAGAAGTTATCCAAATTTCGAAAAAAATGGTAATCTGTTGGGGCAAGGTCCGGAGAGTACGGTGGATGTCTTAGACATTCCAATTGAAGCTCCTCTAATTTGGTAGCCGTCTGTTGTGCAGTGTGTGGTCTAGCGTTATCATGAAGCAGCATTGGCCTAGAGCGATTAACCAGCCTTGGTTGTTTAGCAGCTATCTTTTCCATCATGGTTTGCAGTTGCTGACAATAGACATCTGCCGTAATCATATGGCCAGATTTAAGATTTAAAATCCCTTCATTATTGTGCTGGTTGAGTAATGCAACGCAGCAGTCAACGCGCGTTTGTTGATTTGCTTCACTCAATTCGTGAGGTACCCACCTTTCAAGCTTTTTCACCTTACCAATTTGCTTCAAGTGGATTAACAGTTTTATCACTAACACCGCAGCCTGCAGCTAACTCGAATGTGGTTTGCGATGGATCCGCTTCCACAATAGCCTTCAATTCTTCATTATCAACTTTGGTCTCTGGCCGTCCACGGGGCTTGTTCTGCAGGTCGAAATTTCCAGAACGAAAACGTTGGAACCAAAAACGCACCGTGTTTTCTTTAGCGGCACCGTCGCCATACACATCATTAATCCTTCGAGCCGTTTCTGCAGCACTGGTGCCACGGTGGAACTCGTACTCATAAATAACGCGATATTTCAAGTTTTTCATTTTGTAAACTGAGTGACGCAAAGAAAAAAACAATTGAGGAAAAAACAAATGAATTATAATTTTCAAAACACAAATACATGAGTAAATAGCTGTATAAATTTGGATTTGGAATTCCTAACCAAAGAGAAGATATTTGAGATCAAATTTGCCAGTACGGCAAAACATCAATTTCATATGTAAGGACCTAATATAAAGGTGTGTAGGTACTAAAGACAAAGAAAGAAAAACTCAATTCTCAAGTAACTTCAAGAGCGAGAGAACGCGATATATCCTGTATGCATACGCATCCGGTATTGATGATTTACTATCGCCGCTGACTTTTGAAGCATAAACGTTCATTAATTTAATTTATTAAGTAGCCAGAATACATACAAAAATTATCGATTAATTAAACATAATTTAAAAAAAGAGGCGGCCGATTTATAATAATTCACAACCCTAGCAAAATATATCCCAAACATAAATACGAACCAGACGCTGTCTGTCTCGTGCCACGCGGTGCTCTGAATGCACATCTCTGCTCGAACTGACGTCTCACAAAATGATATCAACTGCACAGGGCACATGTGTATTTGACCGTATGCATTCGATTATATTACAAACGCGGTGTTATCTATATTATTATACCATTTTTAAATCTTTACTTAAGGGCATTCTTTACTTTACATTTTGATAATCGAGGTATTCTTTACATGTTTCGTGGGTAGGTACCTAGTATTTTTACACTGATAGATTTAAATATTAATGTGCGATACTTTTTACGTCACTGAATGATAGAAAAAATGTTACAAAAGAAAGAGACGACAATAAAAATGATGATATTCACACACTCGAGATAAACTTCTCGAGCTTTTGAGCATTGTCATACCTACCTACCTACAAATTAATTTTTTCGGAAGTTTCTAGAACTCCATTATCACACGTATGAAAATAAAAACAGACGTGTATTTTAATTTTACTCGTTTAATTTCCGCGAGCGCGTTTGAAAGAAATGAATACTTATTGAAACAAAACCAAAAAAGAAAAAAACTCAAAAAATATTATGTACGTTCGGGGGCGTGGTCACCATCAATGTCAATCACTGCTTCTCATTTAGGTAGGTACTTGGAGGGCGGTCGATTCCGCGGGCGGGAGTGTCCTGGGTCCAGTTTGCCCCGGTGTGTTTCGTCCTCTTTCACAGCCGTCAAAAGGGCCTGGTCATCTAAATCCGAAAATCGTCCCTTTCCCGACCGTCGTCTAATCTTGTATCACCAGCTTTAAAAAGAACAAACCGTTCACGGCACGTTCTTTCGCTAACCGTTCCTCCGCCGAAAAGATCGTCGAGATCGCGAAATGTGGTACCTACCTACAACATAGAGGGGCTTTCGATGCGCACTTTAATTTCCCAACTCTATTCAAGAATTATATTATGATAAATGTCAACTAAACGTAAAATTCAAAAAACAAAACGTCGCAATTTGAACGTAACCCCGTGAATAATGAGTGGTTACGGCATTAAAGCGAGAAAATTTGCATTTAAAAATGCGTGATGCCGTAGGCCGTTTTTACGTGACCTTTCGCTTCCATAATAAAAGGAGCTCATTGTAAACCAAATATTCTAATCCATCTGTGAAAACATGCAACGCAGGAGAAATAATTAAATAAAAGTAAAACACTAATCACTTTGTTTTCACCACTTTAGGTATTAGCTATAAAATCTACATGTTTCGAGAACAATGTTCTCTGCTTCAGGATTGTTTATGTTAGTTAGTACACAAACAAACCTGAAGAGAGAACATTGTTCTCGAAACATGTAGATTTTATATATGTAATAAAGTGGTGAAAACAAAGTGATGTGTGTTGTATTTTAATAATAATGTCACCACAAAGTTCAAACCTTCATTCAGAAGTAAAAATATTCTTCGAACAATAAATAATTAATCTCGTAATCCGCTTACTATGACCACAACGGGACATGCAATTTTTGTTAACAAAAACCAAATATATATATAAATAATAAATAAATTAATAATAGAACCCAATTCATTAGGTACAAATAATAAGGAAATTTATAACAAGTAGGTATATATATTTATCAAAAACTGTAGGTACTGTTAATACAATATTATACATTAATAATATCTACTACAAATCTCATAAAAAAAAATTCAAAGCGGCATAAAATTTATTTGAAAAACTCATCGAGTTTGACCGGTTTCACGCGATAGGTCACTACACATTGATTAAGTACTGTCTAATCACCGTTGATGAGAGCGTGTCAATACGACTGCACTGAACCTATTGTCACTACGTGGCGTATGTACCTACATATCGACGGCTCCTACGTATAATATCGTAACCCACAAAATTCAATTTTACAGGAGAAGGATTTAAACACATTTTCGTCCGGTATAAATCTAAATATTGCCCAATTTTTTGTAATTTCGTTTCAATATTTTACTTTATACTGTAGTTTCATAAATAATCACAAAAAAGTCGAAATTATTAAAGGTTTTTGTAGAAATGCACATACGATATTATACTTCGGAAAAGACGCGACGTAAAATATCGTATGAATGACTTACAACATTTTACTTTGGAAAAGACGCAACGTAAAATAACGTAAGTGTTACATACGATAATTTTCTTATGTTATTTTCTCACGCATATTATCGTATTACATAATTATCTTATGTTATTTTCCAACCCAAATTATCGTAAGTGTTACATACGATAGTATACTTCGTAAAAAATATGTGATTGTTTGAGATACGATCAAATACGTCCGAAAAAAACGTTATTTATTGCAAAATATTTTTTTTCTTTCTTGGAAATAAAGATATCGTAAGTGTTAGATACGATAAAATTATCTTATGTTATTTTCCAACGCAAATTATCGTAAGTGTTACACACGATAGTATACTTCGTAAAAAATATGTGATTGTTTGAGATACGATAAAATACGTCCGAAAAAAACGTTATTTATTGCAAAATATTTTTTTTCTTTCTTGGAAATAAAGATATAATTAAATACATATGAAATACACAAAAAACTAAAAATCGTCGATTTGTGGGTTACGATATTATACGTAGGAGCCGTCGATATGTAGATAGCAGGGGCGTGCAGTAGGAACATCGAAGCATGACTTTTACGTAACCAATTATTTGGAAAAAAAAATCTAAATACAACATATTAGGTCCTTACATATGAAATTGGCGCTTAGTATGGGAGGAACATAAAGCCGTTTTTTTTTTATTATAATATATTTATTTAATCAAAGTATGTACCATTGCTATCTAAGCACTTTTGCCATCTCATAGGTAGTTCATCGATCCCTTTACTAAAAAAACCATTCGGACGGGAATCAATAAAATCTTTGAAGGTGGTTTGGACTGCCCCAACGAAGTTGAATTTTTTCCTTTGCAAGAAGTTATCCAAATTTCGAAAAAAATGGTAATCTGTTGGGACAAGGTCCGGAGAGTACGGTGGATGTCTTAGACATTCCAATTGAAGCTCCTCTAATTTGGTAGCCATCTGTTGTGCAGTGTGTGGTCTAGCGTTATCAGAAGCAGCAGTGGCCTAGAGCGATTAACCAGCCTCGGTTGTTTAGCAGCTAGCTTTCCATCATGGTTTGCAGTTGCTGAGAATAGACATCTGCCGTAATCGTCTGGCCAGATTTAAGAAAGCTGTAGTGAACGACACCAGCACTAGTCCACCAAACGCTCACAAGTAACTTTTTTGGAGTCAATTTTCGCTTGGGGCATGGTTTGGCTGGTTCGGCAGGGTTCAGCCATTGCGATGAGCGCTTCCGATTATCGTACAGGATCACTTTTCATCACAGGTAATGATTCGATTTAAAATCCCTTCATTATTGTGCCGGTTGAGTAATGCAACGCAGCAGTCAACGCGCGTTTGTTGATTTGCTTCACTCAATTCGTGAGGTACCCACCTTTCAAGCTTTTTCACCTTACCAATTTGCTTCAAGTGGATTAAAACAGTTTTATCACTAACACCGCAGCCGCAGCTAACTCGGATGTGGTTTGCGATGGATTCCGCTTCAACAATAGCCTTCAATTCTTCATTATCAACTTTGGTCTCCGGCCGTCCACGGGGCTTGTTCTGCAGGTCGAAATTTCCAGAACGAAAACGTTGGAACCAAAAACGCACTGTGTTTTCTTTTGCGGCACCGTCGCCATACACATCATTAATCCTTCGAGCCGTTTCAGCAGCACTGGTGCCACGGTGGAACTCGTACTCGTAAATAACGCGATATTTCAAGTTTTTCATTTTGTAAACAGAGTGACGCAAAGAAAAAAACAATTGAGGAAAAAACAAATGAATTATAATTTTCAAAACACAAATACATGAGTAAATAGCTGTATAAATTTGGATTTGGAATTCGTAACCAAAGAGAAGATATTTGAGATCAAATTTGCGAGTACGGCAAAACGCCAATTTCGTATGTAAGGACCTAATATATTTCGTAATATTTCTATCATAATTGTTAACACAGTTAGTTAATATCATAAAAATCTGTAGCATAAACATTTTATTTATATTTTTTTTCCAAAATATACGTTTACAAAAAGTCATGCTTCAATGTTCCCACTGCACGCGCTTGGTAGATAGGTACATACACAGGGTGTAACAGAGCTAGTTTACAATACTTTACAGATAGATTCCTAGTATGGCCCGAATTCTGAGTCAATACTTAGATGATTTAAAGTTTAAGGTACGCCTTAAAAGTGTAATAATTTTCAGTACAAAATAACGCTTAATTAAGGCGTAATCCTTAACCTTAACCTTTTTATTGACTCTGAATTCGGGCCTATATGTCGAAAATAATCAAGCAACGTAAATGTTTAACGACTTCAAAGTTTGCATTTTTTACTCCCTTTCTTTTAACTCGTAGCGTCTGCTTGTCGGCTTGTCTGCTTGTCGCTTGTCTGCCGAAAAAACTTTGGATCGATTTTTAACCCATTTCCCGTGATCCAATCGAGCTTAAACTTTGCAGGCAGACCCGTGTCGACGATAAAAATGATCTAACAAATTTTCGATTAAAAAATTTAATAAAAAAAAATTTCGAAATTTTAATGTTTTTTTCGAATTGGAATCAATACAAATGAGTAATGAGCCCGACGCGTGCGGTATCCGCGAAATCTGTTTCAATGAGAAAGGGAATATAATAAAAACTTGGTTTTTATGGGTTAGATTTTTCAATATTTCTGGCCTTTTTCAGGAAAAAATGGATTATTATTGAAGTAACTTATATTGAAAACTTTAAATTACAGTCTTAAAAAAAAGGTGAAAGATAAGCTCACACAGGAATGTGTTAGCAATTAGAAAGTAATGTATTCGAGAGAGACGACAAAGTGTGATGTATCTAATTGTAAGCAAGTAAACGAGTTGTGTATTTGGGAAGTATGTCTATTATGGAAGGCAAGGTTGAAAAGAATATCGAGAGATGGGTGAATGGTTAGTTAGTTAGCTAGAGGAACGATTTTATAATATTTATTACAGAAAAAATCTGGTTTAAATTTCTGCAAGATTTTAATCATTTTAATTGACTTGTAATTTTAAATATTCGATATAAATTACTTTCAAGATATTCCAACAGAAGACGACTCTGAAATATTGAAAAAAATGTCAAACTTCGATATCAGTTTGCCTCCATAATTATTTACATTAGGACATCGATGTTGCGACATGTTCGACCCGTCATTTAGGCAGGAATTTAACTGTAGGGTATTGGAGAATAGCTTTGTTACACCCTGTATATTCAGGGGCTCTTTTATTTTCCATTGGGGCTCAACTTTTTTAGTTACGCCACTGAAAAAAGAATACTAACCGTTATTTGTGTCTGATTGTATCGATGATTGGTAACTGATTTTTCGCAATTCTATAGAACAGCGTTTCCCAACCTTTTTTGGTTGGCGTACCACTTGGTAGTACATCACGCTTAATTGTACCACTTCGTGAAAATGATTGAATTTCGAGAAATATGTTATTCTATTTGCATTATAAATTTTATAGGGTGACTGTATTTCCCAGAACTCAATTTATTTAAGTTATAAAAAAATACCAAATGTTTTATTTTTTCTGATAAAAATGAGACATTTGAACTTTACATATCACAATGTCTTTTTTTTTAAATAGAAGGTGCCGAAGCTCGTTTCTTGTCGAAATTCAAAGATGTATTTTATTTATTTTACATTTAAAGATGTATTTTATTAAACTAATTTTTATTTTAAAAAATTACAAAGAATTAAATTAAATTATTTGTTTAAAAAAAATTGAATGCGCCGCAGGCAATTTTTTCCAATAATTACCGATATTAATAGAAAATATATGTATATGAAAATAATTAAACACGGTAAATGTAAAAACTCCTCTGATGAAAACGAGATAATTTACGCTTTAATTTTTGCTGTAGGCGACATTTTTGTTTTAAATAAAATAATATTCATGAAATTGTATTAAAAAATATTTTTACTACCGAAAATAGTTATTATTAGTTTAAATGATATTTTAATGACAGATTTTTAAAATATTTTTTATGTCCGCCATTACTGATTATTTTTCGCGTACCACCAACTATCCACTCGCGTACCACCGGTGGGAACCGCTGCTATAGAACACATTAGCCAATTATTTAGTTACATAATATGTTAACATGTTCACATTACATTAATGTTCTAAAATATACATATGCATGCTTATGCTAGAACAGGTCGAAGACACTTGTAATTGGGATAATGGGCAGTCTTAATTAATAATGTATTATCCTTTATGTATCATGTACCCATTATTCTGTTAGTGTCTCTGATAAAATAAAAAAATAAAAATAATTCGATGGGCTACCATCGGTACTAGACAACCTTATATCTCAGTTAACGATCATCGATAGGTACAATCGGATACAAATCTCAAACAACTGTCCCTTGTGTAAGAGGTTAAAAAAACGGTATAATCTGTTTATAATATTTTATTTTTTATTTGTGTTATACTGTTATAATATTTTTTAGTTTTTTTATGCTATTGATAGACTACGTCTTCTCAGCACGTCGACCGAAACTACCACTTTCTTCTTCACTTATTGTGGATGTGGTTCTTTTTCTTATTTAACAAAAAAATATAGTCTAAGCTAACACGCTGCCGAGTATCGCCGCACTCGACGCACCTTTTTACAAATAACGGAACCGGATACTTTAATAAGTGAATTGTGTTGCTGGCGCATCAATAACGTTCGACACCTGCTGACGTAACGCGACGCGACTGTGTGCCAACTTAATGAATTATTTATTACTAATAATAGGTAATCCATCAAAAAAGTAACCCATAAAAACCAAGTTTTTATTATACTGCCTTTCTTTGTAAAAAATAACAACAATTAAAGACGAATTAAAACATATAACATAACACTAAACTTACAGTAATTTAATATATTTCTAAAATGTCAGATGTTTTGAGCTTTGATAAGACACTTCATGCTTTCAAGATTAAATTCTAAAAACATTTGTCAGTCAATTTAGATTTTCGACATTCGTGGTGAAGTACCTATTATGCATACCGACGGAGTAATTCAAATTTAGAAAATATTCCGCGACGTTATCGGGCCGCCGTAATCAAACTTTACTAATGATTCCAATTTAAAAAAACCAATAAAATTTCTAAAAATCCGAAATAATATAATAAATAATTTTTTAACGAAAATTTGATAGATCTTCTTAATCGTCGCCACGAGTCTACTTGCCAAGTTTCAGCTCGATTAGATCACGGGAAAGGGTCAAAAATCGATCCAAAGTTTTTGTTGACGGCAAGCCGGCAAGCAAGCAGATGCCACGAGTTAATATAAAGGGAGTAAAAATGACGTACTTTTACTATACAGCGTGTCTCTAAGCGAATCTCCAAACTCCAAGGGGGTCTTCTTAATTCAATTTTGAATAGAAAACATTCTTTATACTTTGGGTAAAATGTCGAAAATTGAGGAGATCAAAGGAGGCGACATCAAAGTTTACATTTTTTTCTATATTTCTGACATATCTTTAAAAAATAAAAGTCACGTGTGGAAAGGGAGATAATTTTCGTAATATAACGATTTCAATAAATGTTACTTATTGCTCTTTTCTACAAAGTTATTCAAAATAGTATATTAATGATTTAGTTTTTAAACTAGTAATTTAACCATTACGACTATTTTCTAAACAGTATTTATAAAATTATGTATATGTTACTTATACGATTGTTTAACATTTTATAGAAGAAATGTTAGAAATATTTAAAAAAAACACACCTTCACGTCGCTTTTCTCCGTAAACATTGATATTAGAAAAGTGTTCCATTTTCAACACATAATTTAGACAAAGAATCTGCTGGTAAAGCATTATGGACTAGCTCTGTTACACTCTGTATAATTACGCTAAAGACATGATTGTTATGCTTCATTGCTATCCTGGGAATGGGCTAACTTGAACATAAAAAAAACATTTATAGCTCACGCAATTTACTCACAATGCAAATAAGTGCATTGTATTGAATGATTATCGCAAGAAACGCAATTATTAATATTCGCATTTATTGTTACTAATATAATGACTTCATTGCATTATTACATAATGGCGTCATGGTAAGTACTTTTGTGATGTTCAATTTTTGAACTCGTCTTATAAGATTGGTAACAAAGAAAATATCTAACTAACTACCTACCTAGCAGGTGTAGAGAATAGAGCGCTGCTATCTATCCATCTATGCTATCCTGGCACACTACTTTTGCTTCGATCACATTCATCTTCTCACACACGCCCTTCGATTGTGCCAGGTCTTTCGCGGACGCCGCCGTCCCTGCTACCTCAACACTCGCTTCATATATTTTCTTTGACATTCCTCGCTTAACCGCTTAACCGAACCACTTCAGTGACCCATTATTCATTATATCTAAGAAAAATATCACTGAAGGTAGGTATATTCGTATACAGGTAGCTAGTATCAAAAACTTCGGGGATTCTTCTTCATTTAGTTTTGAAAATTGAAAAATATTTTGTATACTTTGAACAATGATCAAAAATCAAGGCCCACAAATCGATTTTGATGACAGCTGTCAAAAACCGCGCGCAGTAGGCACGCACGCGCACTAGCTTAAGTAAACGAGATAATCTGTTATCGCCAACTATAATTCAAATTGATACAACTAGCCCTAACTTGCCATCATTACTCAACAATTACAAATAAATACACGGACGGTCGTATTAATGATGGTTTTGTTTTGTCTAAAGGCGTTGGTTAAATGTCTATAATTGTGGTTACAGTACTACTTAACTGCCTAAGGGCCGGTTGGTTCAAGTTCGATCAAAGTAAGCGGTCGATTAAAGCATAAATTTTTACGAAAATGGATTGTCTGATTGGTGGAGAACGTAAAAATCTATGCTTTAAAAGAACGCTTACTTTAATCCTACTTGAAACAACCGGCCCTAAGTGCCTAGGGCACGCCGCGGATAAGCAAACACACGCTTAGTTTAGAGCTAAAGGTTCTATTGAAAACAGGAAATGTGAATACAGAAATACAGCCTTGAATTTGCGGAGAGAATGTAATCATCAACTGCTCTGTAGATGAGAGAAACAACCAGTTTTGAAACAAGGCGCAAAATAATAAAAACCAAAAAAGATTCTATAATAATGTTATTTATATTCCAATTGAGTGTCTGATCTCCTTGCGCAAACTGTGAAGATCGCGAGTGGCACTGGTAACGATATTTTTTCTCAAAGATAATTATTAATTTATTTAATATTTCATTAGACAGAGTCAATAACAAATTATTTATATTATACAAAAAACAATGAACATTCACCTGCACCTATTACATAGCTTGTCGGTGTAGCGGTCACGACTAGGGAATGCAATCCCGATCTCGCGAGATCTCGAGGCATTTTACGAGATCGATCCCGAACCGAAAAATCGGACGAGATTATCGGGATTGATCGGCATTTTTTATGTTTAATTGTATGTCTATAGAGCTTTTAGTAAGTACTTAAAACTTATGTTCATGTCACATTCAATTAATGAAAATAGTTTTGTATAATATTTGCTGTATTTTATCAACCTAACATAGTAATAAAAACTACCACTACCTATAGATCGACCACAATCAAAAGATCATTACATAGCTTTGTCCGGTAAGAAGAAAGCGGGGGAAAGTTGCCTGATAAGCCCGTATTACAAGCCTTAATATGATATTCAAAATGATATTCAAAATAAATATATATTTTTTAGTTTAAAAAAGGTTACTTACTTACTAGAAAAACTTTTTTTGTGTTCATTTTTTGCATTATAACACACATATTTTTTGTGCACATTCTTTTGAATGCGATCTAGCTACAGTTTTGACTCTCCTACATTGATTGATTGATGCTTGGAAAAACGCCTACAAAAAATTTAATGCAATGATTAATAATGAACATTTTATTAAAATTGCTGATATGAAAATGCAAGGCATTGTCGTTAATTGCTATTCAGTTCTATAAACAAAAAGAAAAAACACAAAAGAATTCGGGATCCCGAAAGGGCAATCCCGACTCGGGATGGCATTCCCTAGTCACGATGCTCGCCTAGTGATCTGGCGGTCAGTGGTTCGAGCCCCATTCCAGGACAGTTAGTTACCACCAATCAGAGTTAGAAATAGCAATTTAGTCCTATTTTCATAGCACAAACGTTTGGTTTATTTCGAAAATAGTAAGAATATTGATGCGACATGCATTGCATGTTCGCGTCTCTATTTTTTCGTAAAAAAATAATAACATATTAACATGGTTTCTAAATCATATTTTAAAGAGAAAAAGAACAGCGAGCCGGTTGTCAAAACGACAGGTATTTACAGTAATTGTTCAATCCAGTTTTTAGTTGATCCGACCTATTCTGAAAGATTGCTATTTATTTATTTATTAAGGAATCTTAACAGTTTTTTAAACACATAATGTAAAAGCATAGTGTTCATTTCATAGACCAATTAAAAAGATTCACAGATGTTAAGAACAAAGTTAGATAATATATTTTTAAGTTAATTATTTCGAATTAATTAATGAATTGTAGTAAGCAACAAACAATGTTAAGAATGTATAATGGTAAGTGATTGTGAAGTATATCAAGAAATGAGTTAAATAATGGATGAAAAAGGATAGGGGTGGAGGAAGAGAAGATTAGGTATAGTGAGTACATGTAATCTAAAGCATTCTTTTAAATTCGGTAAGACCAATGTCGAAGAGGTCAATATCGATACAATTATTATTGAAAGCTATTTTGGTGAATGCTACTCCAACACTCAAAAATAGACGGGACCTTTTTATTTAAATCAATTTACATTTACGGCTTATTTTTAGATGAGACATTAGGAAAATTAAAATAGGTAGGTACGTTAATATTTTGTAAGGCATACGTGGATTGTAATGTCGGATCTCCACGATGTCTGGGTGTTCTTAAAAAGGACCTGTTTATTTCATGTTCATGCGTAGTAATCATGCAAATCAGTTATTGTAACCTGGGATTTAGTCTAAATTGTTTTTGATAAATATTATATAAAATAAGTAGGTACTAGTAGGTACCCATTTTAAAAGTTGGTAGAAATTAGTTTGTTTCAAACATTCAAAGAGTTCAGATCAAAGCCAATATTTTCATCCCAATTACCATCACACACATCAAATTATACAAATATGAAATATGTATGCATTGGCAAGTTGCATTGTGTAAAGTGATCCACTTAAGCCAGCCAAGACAGGTCGTAGGCCGTGTGAACACCCGATAAAGACGTCCATATATGTATTCCCATACAAATAGCTTCGTCTCTGTGAGACATCTAAATTAATTAATTATTTTGTGAGTCACACCGAGTTCAACTCGATACGACAACTGGTCTATAGATCTAACAACTTTCACCCGGTAACTGGTCTATAGATCTAACAACTTTCACTCGGCCCGTGAATATGCAAAAAGTACCTACAAACGGGACCTCAGTCAAATTTGCGTTTTAATGAAGGACCTATAATGGTTTAAAAATGTTCTATAATATTTTTCATTTTATTCATTATACAATGCGGACAAAATTCTACTAAATTTGTCACCATTTTATAAGAAACCGTAATACTCTGGCGTCTCATCACTCACAAGCACCCGACTGACAGAAGCTTTGCAAGCAGGATGAAGTAACCGCATCGTACAGAATATTGCCGATTGTCTATGGTAAAACATAACTTATTCTACTTTTGACTGTCTGCAATATATCGTTTAATTTTTCTTTTGGTGTTGTATTCTTTGGGATATTTATGAGAATTACAAAAATACCTGCTCAATCCCAATTATAATAATTTCGTTGTCTGTCCGCCCGTCCGTCCGTCTATCCCCGTAACTTATTAATAGTATTTTTTTTTCATTTTTTTTATGCAAAAAATTATTTTAGATTTTTTTACGTAATTTTCTGTTTTTTCTTTTCTTTTTTTATGTAGATAAATAAATACTTATTCCTTAGGAACCGACACGTAAAAGTACCGTCATTTTTGACGGGTTACAGCTAGTATAATCTATAATTATTAAATAGCTTTTAATAAAAAGATTTTTGGGGTAGAGTTGTGCCCCGTTTCGGAACAGGAGGGTTAAATATGTTCGAGATGATTTTTTTATTTATTTTCGCATACATCAGCCATTTCTGCGAACTGTTTAGACTGACGACGTTGCGTAAGGAATGAGGAAAAGAACCACCGCCAGCCTCAGAAATGCACCGACGAGCCTTGCAAAGTAGCGACTCTGCATCAGCCCAGGCTGGAACCAGTCAAACACCAATTGGCTCCATTATCGCGCCATGAGAATCGGCATCAGCTAACGTCCCTGCCAGTCCCAAGCCGGATACTCACGGATAGGTGTGCCGGTGTTTTAATATGACCCATTACCAAACAACACTTCTCTAAAAAAATGCCACACGTTATGTATCATAATAAAAAAAATAACCTATGAAAACCAAGTTGTTATTATACTCCCTTTCTTTGTAAAATATAACAACAATTAAAGACGAATTAAAACATATAACATAACACTAAACTTACAGTAATTTAATATATTTCTAAAATGTCAGATGTTTTGAGCTTTGATAAGACACTTCAAGCTTTGAAGATTAAAAACATTTGTCAGTCAATTTAGATTTTCGACATTCGTAATGAAGTACCTATTATGTATGCCGACGGAGTAATTCAAATTTAGAAAATATTCCGCGACGTTATCGGACCGCCGTTGCTAATCAAACATTTCTAATGATACCAATTTGAAAAAACCAATAAAATTTCTAAAAATCCGAAATTATACTATAATTATTAAATTTTTTTTAACGAAAATTTGATAGATCTTCTTGATCGTCGCCACGAGTCTACTTGCCAAGTTTCAGCTCGATTGGATCACGGGAAAAGGGTCAAAAATCGAGCCAAAGTTTTTTTTTACGGCAAGCCGGCAAGCAAGCAAGCAGACGCCACGAGTTAATATAAAGGGAGTAAAAAGGAAACACGCGTTCAGTGGGCAGACCTCTTTCCATGTAAGAAAGACAATCGAATTAGTGTGTGAAATACGTGCGTACGAGGCGCATTGTCTCGTTGTGTTTGTTTTTATACCCGTAAACACCAATACAACGAATATTATTACTTCAATACCAATACTAATTCGATTGTCTTTCTTAAATGAAAAGATGTCTAAGATGTAGTGTACACACAGGTGTCTCATAGCTATTAGCAACAAATTTACAGGTGGATTCCTGCCTTGGTAATAACTTGAAAATATTCAAGAAACCATGACCTAATTAATATCAATATTTATGGAGATATGCAATATCAAAGTTTGCATTTTTTTCAATATTTCTGACTTATTTTTTTGCAAAAGTTTAACCATCGTTATAGAGTAACCTATATAGATTGTGAAAAATTGTAAAAAATAATAAAAATTGAAAATAGAGTTTTTTTACAAAGTTTTTATTATTTTATTTGAGTTGTATTAAAGCGAATGAATTTTTCATAATGGATGAGGTTACTGTAATAGTAGTTAAAATTATAATATCAAAGTAAGCATTTTTTTCAATATTTCTAACTTATTTTTTGCAAAAAATTGAACGGTCTTTACAGTAACTTATATTGATTATGAAAAATTAATTTGTTTTAATGCAACTTAAATGAAATGATAAAAACCTTGAAAAAAAACTTTTTTAAATTTTTGCAAAGTTTTTATCATTTTATTCGACATGTATTAAAGCGAATAAATTTTTCATAATCGACATAAGTTACTGTAATGATAGTTAAACCCCTTGAAAAAAATAACTCAGAAATATTGAAAAAATGCAAACTTTGATAATGCGTATCTCCGTAACTATTGATATTAGGTCATGGTTGCTCGAACATTTTCGACTCGTTATCAAGGCAGGAATCCACCTAAAGTTTTTGCTCCTAGTTATGAGACACCTGTATTAGAGGCAAAACAGTTATATACGCAGATGACCTCGGAATATTTAACCAGAAAAACAATGACACGGCATTTTCCTTACTTTAAATGTAACTTTATCCGCATTTAAGCTAAACGAAAAACTCAATAATGGTTGGAATGGAAATGAAGATACACAATGAAGCACTTTCTGAACTAGAACACACAAAATACTTAGGATTCATCCAGTACCCATGTCTAGACGCCTGTGTAAGCATCGGTCTGATAAGCGTTTTGTACACTAAGAAAAAAGCAGTTTTCAAACATATGAAGCTCTTTATTAACACTGGGTTGTTAGAAGAATCACTAGGATTACCTACTTTTAATAAATAAAATTCAATATAAATAATAAAATTGACACAAAATATATATTTACATTCTTGTAATACTTGATATCAACATTTTATTAATTTCTTTATTCCTTGACAATTGTAGGTGTTTTGTTTTGTTCATTTAAATATTGAATACTAAATATTTTTTTAATTTTTATTGATAAATATTAAAATACGAGTGAATAAATTTTAATTAAAAATTAACAACATTAATAATTTAGTCTGGTAGTAAATCACCAGAAAACCAAAACATGGCCGTTGGATGCATCCAACAAACCTCAATATTCTCATGTGGAAGCAAAAATTCGAAACTGTATCAAGATTAACGTATCTCCAATCTTTGATAACTGCAGACGAGATCCAGAAGCGCATTTTGAGCGCGAATCCATGTAATTTCAAATCAGATAAAATCCAGATAAAGTCCAGCTGTGCAGAATCGCTAAAATATTGGCTCATCAGACCGGTAGGTACTCACATTCGCAGGCTTGGGTAACTGACGAGAGAAACGAAGCACTGGACGTTTTTGAAAGAAAAAATCTGAAGTATAATTTTGGACCAATTCTAGATAATGGACTTTGGCGCAGGCGCTACGACAATGAGCTCTGTACTCTGTTTGAGCTAAGCGTCACAAAATTTATAAAATTGCGAAGATTTCGGTAACTGAACAAAAAGCATCAATAAGTCGAAGAAACTCAGGAAGGCCAAAACCAACACAATCTATCCGAAGACATATCTGCCTTGGAGATGCAGAACTGGAGAGAGCTGGCGCAAGACCGAGATGAGTGGAGGAAGACTCTTGAAGAGCCACCAGGGGTTGTAGAGCCAACAGTTACGATAACGAAGCTAATAAGTTAATGCAAGTTAGAGATAATGAATCTTTCAAGCAGAAAAATTAATCAAATAATTTGCTTTAATACTTTTTAACTAAATAAAATTGTGGTGATAAAAAAACATAAATTGGCGTACTAGGTGCATCGTTAACATGCTTAAGTGCTCGCTTAGAGTGAGAGATAACGGGATCACTACGCGGCGTCTACAAAATACTTTTGAATTAAAAGTGGAGAGTCATAATATTTCTTAATATTCGTGATAGATTTTATTATTTTATAAAATATTTTATAGCAGAGCCTAGCTTCTCAGTGGTATTTGATACAATATGTAATACAATATCATGTAATAAACTCGATCTAATCGAACAATCGAATCATAGTCGTATTTAACAATTAATTATATAGTTAATAGTACATAATATTAACATTAAGTAATATAACACATTAATATATTCACTTATTATATAAAAATTCTTTAAAAATTGGGATGTTTGACCTGAATTTCTTCCTGAATATGTTGATTTTTCTGTTTTTTTCACATTCTCTGGGAGATTATTGAATTACTTTAGTCCTTTGTAAAATAAACAGTTTTGTATATTTGTCTTCTTTCTATTTGGAATTCTTATTTCGCTTGCATTTATTATATCATGTCCATGGATATGATATAAGTAATGTTATTTTGAAAGTATTTTGGCATGCTATCATTAAAAAAATATATGAAAATCATTGTGTATTATTTAATAGAAATCCGAACATGGAATATGCGTCACATCAATATTCTTTCTGTTCTTGCATATTTTCAATTATATAATCCGCACCCCGAATAATCCACTTCCGGATAACCGAGAGTCTGCTGTGTTGCCAATTAACATACCTTTTGTTTTTTCCATTTAATTTAAACATATTCACTTTGAGCCACGTCTAATTCATTTATCTACAATGCATTGCACGAACGTGAACGTATTTTCTGCCGGCTCGCAACGTAATATAATACGTATTTATTTACACAATTGTGGAAACCCTCTTGATTAGTTCTACATAACTGAGAACTAACAAGCGCGGAATTATTTGATTGTGCATTGTTGCGAAATGCGCTCCCAAGCCAAAAGAACAATTAATCCACTGTCAACAAACACCAATAGCTTTCTGATAATCAAGGTCATTGCCGATAACCGACTCTCTCATAAATAATATAAATTCGCAGACACAGCCCGTGATACGACAAAAGATCCATGCGACATTGGATCCATTGGATCCAAATGGATCCAATCTAGCGAAGGGAAAACCTACATTTCAAAATGAAGACTACAACACATACACACGTTCACCAGTTTGAAGACTACAAAGTTTACACTACATTTGTAGTAAAAACTACATGAAGTTAACTAATTGTAGTACTAATGAAGTCAACTAATTGTAGTACTACGAAATTGTAGTATTAATAAAGTGATGTAATTGTAGTATTAATGGAATGAAGTAATTGTTGTACTACAAAATTGTAATGACCTGCAGGAAGTGCTTCTTGAAAAGTGTACTACTAGAAAATGTTCAAAATCATTCGGTCCCGAAATTTTTCAAACCATGGGGGGGGGGGTTTCGATTTCCAAAAATTTCTTCATTTATCTACATCGACTTCCCAAAAATTTCACGTAAAAAATGTACTATTTGAAGTATGTACGAGTAAGCACGAGTCGATAACTTTGAAGTGTGTGTACTTTGTAGTGTTCGCTTTGAAATAAAGTGTAGGTACTATTTGAAGTATGTACTTTCAATAACAGTGAAGTGTGTGTAGTTTGTAGTGTGCACTACACTTAAAAAGGTGTGAAGTGTATACTTCAAAATAATGTAGTAAGTACTACATTGTAGTAGTGAGTACGGAGCGGACCCATCACTAATCCAAACAAAACGGATTTAAACAAAAACGCCGCATACAATAATGGTTATGATAAAAATAATATTAACAATATTTACTGTCCGGAATAAACTATATCCGAAATAATCAATGTCCGAAAAATCCTATCCGCTAAAGTCAGCGTCCGGAAAGATTGTGTCCACGATTTAAAAACTAAAAAGTAAAAAATAAATTTTTGGCCAAAAATTTTTTGCATCACTCTCCAAATAAAAGGTGGACTCTTAAGATATTGATATAGATTACTGAATTCTGTTGCTGATGGAGAGAAAGCGCTCACGTTTTTATTTGGAGAGAGGCAAATTTTTTTATATATACATGCCTACATTTAAATATGAGCGTGGTTTTTTAAAAAATATTTTTAAAAATTTAAATCATTTCGGTGATCTTTTTGTGAGGTCATTAACTAATTTCCCATATAAAACTTTAATTAATTATGGTTTTTAGCCGAGAGAATCATCCAAATGTGTGCCTTCAATTAAAGGGTGTCAACATTGAGAGAGTAAAACAGTTAAAGTATTTGGGCAGTATTATTACTGACAATCTGGACCCTGATACGGAGATCAAATGCAGAATAGAGACAGCCCGTGCATCTTTTAATAAGATGAAAAGTCTGCTCTGTAATGACGACTTAAACTTGAAGCTCAGACAGAGGTTGATCAAATGCTATGTATGGTCAGTTCTACTTTACGGTGTTGAAGCATGGACGCTGAAGGTGACTACTCTAAATCGCCTAGAGGCGTTCGAAATGTGGATACATCGTAAAATGTTAAGGATATCTTGGACTGACAAGACTAGTAATGTTGAGCTTCTACGTAGAGCAAATACAAGCAGACAGTTACTCAACATAGTAAAGCTCCGTAAAAATTCATACTTTGGTCATATAATGAGAGGCGAAAAGTACTTCATCCTTCAGCTTGTCATGAAGGGGAAGATTGAGGGTCGCAGAGGGGTCGGAAGGAGGCGGCATTCCTGGCTTGGAAACATCCGAGAGTGGACCGGGATAAGAAGTGTGGAAGAGTTGTTCCGCACTGTCCTGGACAGGAAAACTTTCTCCCAGATGATCGCCGACGTCGAGGGGACCCGACAGGGCACATGAAGATGAAGAAGAATTAATTATGATCGTTGATTAATTAGTGAATCTGAAAATTGATTCGTGTATTGTCATCGATAATATGTCCGTGTGCAATATTTCAGCGCTCGATTGGACATTGGTAAAATATCAATTATAAGATTCCGTCCAGACCAACAGACAAACAGGTGAAGATAACAAAAGCGTGTTAAAAATACCGACACTTTTAGAATAAATAATGCGTTTTATTGAGACATTAAAATGACGTCACGTGTTGGGACATCTTTATTTTACTAAACGATAGCTTTACGTGAAATATAATTGCGTTTCGCACAATATGGCATCGTAAATTATTTCTGAATCATGATCAAACGTGTTTGACCCTGGTTTTTTATTATCTAAATGGACAAGCATCACGCCACGATGTCAATAACTCAATCAATTGTCGTTAATCAATCTATAGAGGCATGAAAAAGACAATCAACCATCGAAATATTTATAGATTGTATCTGAAATCGTGTGGCTTCCCTAATTACCGAAGCACTCCCATACTGAAGCCGTAATTAGGAATTTGTTCTAATAAAAGTAAATAAATTTTTTGGACTGAGAATATTATAAATTTCCGATAATTTGTTCGTAGAAAAAACTAACCCATAAAAACAAGTTTTTATTATATCTACTCTTTTTCTCATTGAATCAGGTTTCGTGCCTACAGCACGCGTCGGGGTCATTACTCATTTGTATTGATTTCAATTTGAAAAACCATTAAAATTTCGAAAAATCCAAAATTATACTATAATAGTAATCGAGTAGCTTGTTGGTCTTGTGGTTAGGACACTGGCCTCGTGATCCAAAGGTCGCGGGTTCGAACCTCACTCCAGACTAGCAAGTTAGTCCTATTTTCATAGCACAAGCGTTTAGCTTAGTTTGAAAATAGTAAGAATATTGATGTGACACGTATTCCGTGTTCACATCTCTATTTAAAAAAAATAAATATATTAATTAAAGAGTTAATCCTCTACCTCCGCGGGTAAAGGTCGTCCTCCTGATGACGTTGAATAAGCATTCAACGAAACGTCGAGAACCGTTTCTCGGAAAAACATACGGTTCGTATAAAATATCCGCAACTATTTACAGTTAAATATAATTATTTATTTTTTTTAAACGAAAATTTGTTAGATCATTTAAAAATGATCTAAAAATAAATCGTCGCCACGAGTCTGCCTGCAAAGGTTCAGCTCGATTGGATTACGGGAAAAGGGTTAAAAATCGATCCAAAATTTTTCCGGCAGACAACAAACCGCAGACGCTACGAGTTAAAAGAAAGGGAGTAAAAAGGTAACCCATAAAAACCGAGTTTTTATTATACTTCTTTTCTCATTGAATCAGGTTTCGTGCCTACTATACGCGTCAGGGTCATTACTCATTTGTATTGATTCCAGTTTGAAAAAACTATTAAAATTTCTAAAAATCCAAAATTGTGCTACAATTTTTAAATTCTTTAAACAAAAATTTGTTAGATCATTTTTATCGTCGCCTCGAGTCTGCCTGCAAAGTTTCAGCTCGATTGGATCACGGGAAAAGGGTTAAAAATCAACAAACCGCAGACGCAACGAGTTAAAAGCAAGGGAGTGAAAATATAAATTCGTAAGCTCAATACTAGAATTAAATAACTCGAATTTCGGCAGTTTTGAGATATCTAATCTAAATATATAATTTCGTCGTCTGTCTGTCCGTAATGCCCGTAACCTACTGGAATTATAGCTTTAGATAATTAGAGTGTGACACACAATCAGCGCGCGGATCATGTTACACGCAAGGGTCGTTATTAAGTATTATTATGTCCCGTGATTTTTCACGGGCTAGTAATAATAATAATTATCATATTTTATTCCAGCGCGAGCAGGTTGAGCGTACAAGACCTGGCCCGCCACGTAAGTATACAAATTACACACAAAATTATACATATGAAACAGAAGAAGAGTATATTATTTTTAAAAAATTACATACCATAAAAAAATTAAAAAACGAGGGTATTATGAAATATAGATACATCTATTTTAAAATAATTATAAAAGTACTAGCTGCAGCCCGCCAAAAATGACGGTACATTTACATGTCATAAAGAATAAGTTTTTATTTATTTAAAAAAATAGAAAAAAAGTTTTTATAAAAGAAGTTACAGACGTTACAGACAGACAGATCGGCAGACAGACAGAAAACGAAATTATTATTATCTGTGGGATGAATATCAATTGTCATATGAAATATTTATATATGAAATATGAAAATTGTTATTAAATTACCTAAATGAAAACATTGACAAAAACATATGCTTTTTTAATTAAATATACTCTGAATCAGAATTTATTACATATTTACATTTTTTCAATGTTTCAGTTTAATGAAAATTAAAACTAATAAGTACATCCGTTACTATATTGCACATATATCATTGGCAGGTATTAATCATTAATCAAAATATATAATTCTCTATGCTACAATATCGGTCAATGCTGCTATATGGCTCAAATAATCATGAGGTATAAGAAGCATACAAAGCATAATATTGTCCATCACTAGTGTTATCAAGACGCTACGCTCCTCTGAATAGCGCTGTTCTCACAGCTTTAACTCGCTGCCGAAGTGTATATGGTAAAAACTTGTCTTTTTTGACGGGTTTTTTATTATAGCAAGTAAATTTCTTAAATGTTTTTTGTAAATTCAATATTTTCCTTACCCACTCCACGGTCATAAGAATTAATTAAATTAATTCTTAAAATAAACTCAAAAAAGTGATTTGACAGTTTTCTGCGGCTGCCATGTGGTATGTTTTAATTTAATAGAGTCAAACGTTTTCTACGCCTCAGATAATAATACTTTTTAATTCATGCATTATCAAATTTATAGAACATGCAACCCACATGGGAAAAATAAATACCAACTGTTTTTCGTACATTCATACATTTTGTATAATGAATCCAACGGGTAAAACGCGTCATATCTTCGTAAATAAAAGTTTTTTTCTTATAATTATATATTTAAAAAAAAACATAAAAATCATCTCTACAATCTCTATGCAAAAAATATGTGATAATGAATTAAATATCGACATTTCAATTTTTTAGAAGTCATTTTCTAAGTTTCATGATTTTTTGGTTGAATGCTTTCTGCATAACTGCGTCCAATTATGAGTCGAATACAAATGTGTTTTAATATCAAGAGTTATGGAGATGGGCAACTTCCGAGAAAAAAAACGGTTCAAATTTCAGAATAAAGGTCAGAATTATTGAAAAAAATCGTGTACGTTCGGTATGACTACTGCGAGAACAGGGTTGATAAAAATCATAATTTTTTTATAAAAAATCAAAAAAAATCGGATTTATTTGATTTTAATAATTTTTTGTTTTTCTTATATTCCGATCTTTTTTCAATTTGGAAGTCGGTTATTGTTGAGAAAAAACACAATATAATTTTGTTTATTTTGATTATTAATAAAATCCACAAAAATCAACATATTAGTCCTTCTAAGTCAGTATTTAAAAAAAACAGTAGTATATTTATTTGCCATACTTAAAAAAATACTATAAAATTAACGAAAATCAACAAGTTCTTCTAAAAGTCAATCATGTTTTAATAAAACACAGTAGCATTTTGTCATATTTAACAAAAAATTAACAAGGAAAATAAAAAAGACTTAAAATTAATAAATGAACATAAAACCATTTGGGTTTCACCGCAGTAGCAGTCCTTCACATAAAACATAGAGGTTACGTTTTTATTGGTATTTTGTAATTAGTTCGAATTTATTTTTTCAAAAGGAAGATTAATTTGACCGCCTTTTCAGTACTTAATGTATTTCTCATTTTGCTGTGCACCAAATTGAATGCCGAAAATATTCTTTCGACCCCAGCGGACGAAGCAACTGTACTTAACAGTTGCATGATTATATCCAATTCTACTTCGGTTATACATTTTTTCATATTATCTATTGCTACCCAAACATTACGGGCGATTTTCTGCGCGACTTGTTTATCGACTAAAGCCATGTATTCACTAGGGGACAAATCGCGAAACATTCCGCTCGACATGTCGCATCAACATCTACGCTCATGTTTCGGGGACAATGACGCGGTCAATTGACGTGCACACACCGGGACTCGCATATCTTGTCGCGGAAATGTCATCCGATGAGGTTATGGATGACAGCTGCGGTATCACATTTGGCGAAAACGGGGTTCCGCGCAATTCGAAATGTTTTTTTGGGTCGCAATTTCAAATTAACGAGGTTTTACTGTAGTAAATTGAATATTATTAAAAACAAGGTCCTTTTTGCAAATAATTATTGTTTTCCAGACGTCACGGAAATATATCGCCCTATGAGGTTATGATGATAGCCGCGTATCTGTTTATGTTAATGAGTTTATCGAAAAGTAAGAGGAGAAAAAAGAGGAGAATGCGAAATTATTAACTGCAAAGAGAAAGAAGGACGGACATTCTATGCGATCTTCGATCGATACAGCTCGATGAGTTCGAGAACGATTTCGTTTCCCCGCATTGTCATCTTGACAGATACAGCGCATGTGTATTCACTTGTAAACATACCACGTGGTACCGTAAACTGGGGTGAATAGGGACGAAATCGAACTTTGCACATCAATTTCTTAATAACGCAATACAATATGACATTGCTAGGGCAATACAAATATGTCCGGTTGGTTAGACAATAAGAGAAAATAGAAAAAAATCTAAAAGCATGATAATAATTTATGTTTTTTTAGCAAAATGTATGTTGTCCCTATTCAGGCTTGAACTGGGGTGAATAGGAACGTGACCGGGGCGAATAGGGAAAAAGGACTAGGGTTGTCAAAAATTAACACGAGTATTAACGAAATAAATATATTATTTCTTATTATTTATAGGAAATTCAATTACCAATGTACCTATTTATATAAATAATTAACGAAAAAAATTTACCCATCTTATTGACATAAAATCAATGTCTTAATAGCGAGATATATAATTATCAAAACCATTTTTTTTGGCATTACGATCAAGATAGACTTATTATCATTTTCAATTATATGCTTGGCTTTGATTTATTCAAGGAATATAAACACCGATTAGAAATAACAAAAATATCGCTTCTAACACGAAATAAAAGTCTTGTTATAAAAATATATGGTGGTCTAAGTTTGCAACAAAATTAAATAATAAAATAATATTTAAAACATCAAGAATCAGCGAATTCTGTAAGTGCGTCGAGTGGTCGAAGTCGAAAATACAGCATGAGAATTTGCGAGTTCTCGTGAATCGAGAAGTCGAATCCTCACAGTGAACTAACTCACTTTGGCGCGCTTACAAAATAGTACCCCTGATATCTATCCTATGACGTTTTTAGCATACGAGATCAAGAATTGTTATTATGCTATATTATACAAAATTAAATTATTTATATAGGTAATCAAGAAACATAACAATAAAGATAAATAATAATATTGATCCTTATACAAAATAAAGTTCGTAATAAAAATAATAAGTTATTGTCTGAAATTATAACAAAATAAAGTATGTTTACTAAAATTATATAAAATAGTGAAAAGCAAGATTAACAACAATAAGTTTTACACATCACCGTCCATAAGATCACGCAATATGTCGTCGTCTTCAGTGTAATATTTTTTTTTTATTAAATTTTGTTTTTGTATTAATCGAATCTTTCAATGCTACTCTCTTCATTTTCATATTATAAATATTCACTTTTTCTTTGGTACCATCTAAGATTTCATCTGATATTATTTTTATTTTTTTTGTAATTTCCTTATGTTCTATTTTTTCTTGCGCTGAAATTATTTCGCCTGTATTTTTTAAATCTCCTTTAAATCTATTTTTCATTGCTAATTTAATATCTGTTTCATAAGGTATTTCCACAAATTCTTGCACGCAAATATTATCGTCGAACACTATAGGCAGTTTTTCAATGTCGTATTTTTCAGTGTGATTTATATCTGAGAAATCGTTCAGATTGACAGAATCAAGAATATGTTTATGATCTGCACCTTCGGTTTCTATTTTTGATTCACTTTCCTGGTTTTGTAAAATTCTTGCTTTACTATTTACTTCATATGGCTTTTTAAAAATATGTTTATTTGGCGTTGTGGCACTAACTAAAGTACTTGTGTTTATGGTCATTGATTTTGATTCAATTTTTTTTTTCTATCTTCCTGTATTTGTCTACCAATAATAGTGGTCCTGTGTTGAATATTTTCTTTAAATGCTGAGTTAAATTTAAAGTCTTTTTTTTTCTGGCTTTTAAT